>QANZ01026711.1:7012-18226 GCA_003254925.1 Chamaecrista fasciculata | reverse complement strand
AAAAAAAAAAAAAAAAAAAAAACCAAAGGCAAACTACTACAATAAATGTTGGTAAAGAAGCTGTGTAAATGGTTGAACACCTTCTCTTGCAATGCCTGTGCTAGCACTTCAGAGGCATCACCTGTTCCACCACCATCTTCTACATTCAGCCTGATAGGGTCATTGCTCTGTGAAAGATGACAAAGTAATTATGTGGATTCTAAGGATTGCAATTTGTAAGGGACAACAAAGTAGTAAAATTAAGGAAGATTCAAATTTAAACCACTTTCAAACATTAGATAACAGCCAAAAGGTACTTGAAATTTTTCTATAAGAAGATTGCATTTGTTATATCATTTGGATTAACTCTTTAAAACTCTGGAAGATGTAGTCCTTCACGTAGCATCTCCTTGATTAAATTATATTTTCCAGCAAGTAATTATCATCATAAAAACATAGAAACAACTTTAGGGATATCCAACAGCATTCTTCGTTGAAGAAAAACTAAGACTTCTTAGTGCAACAGAAATGATGTATTACATCGGCATAGCACCCTTTAGAAGTACAAGCTACAAAAAAGATTTCAACAACAATAGAAACGATAATTGGAATGGGCATGCAGTTTCAGACCTTGGATTCCAAGACAGGTATAGCTTGAGGGCTAATATGCACATCACGACATTCATGATCTTCTAGTTCTGCCTCTCTTTGAGGGGTCAAACTTGGATTGCCACTCTGATCAAACCTACGGACTGTTTCATCTATCATATTGATTATTGATTTGATGCTGGATTCTCCATCTTTAAGTAAACATGTTATGTGATCCCTATACTCAGAATAATAACATTTTAAGTCTGCCATGCAAGTACTTATCCTTTTATTAATAGAGATCTGCAAATGAATAACTGTGATTCAGAATAGGCAAATTTATTAGAAGTGGAATTATTCTTTAAAATTTGAGAGTACTCACTTGTTTCTTCTCTAGTACATTGATTCTCTTCTTCAAATGATTTTCAATTTCCAAGCCCTAAAAGACCCAAAAAGGAGAAAATATTATGAATAAAGACACAGAAAATTAAGGCCAAAGAGGTCAATACGACATAATAGTCTAGACCCTTACCACCCTTATTCTATTTTGAAGACTATCCACAGAATTCCTCACTGTATCCAGCTCTTCTTCTAATGCACTCTGTCTGAGAAAAAGTTATTCACAATATGTACAGAAGAAACATAATGACTACTAATGTAAAACTTTATTCTAATAAATTTGACATCTTAAGCATGTAATGAGAATAATCCATCATCAACAGAAAAAGAGCATGTCAGGTCAAAATCAATTAAACTTTTCTCTTATATATGCCCCAAAAGAAGGGAGGGACTAAATGTAATCTTTCAGCAATACGAGGACTCATAAGGATGTAGGTGCCTAATAATTACACCCTAAACTCTGGGAGGACTTGCTTAAAGAGAGAAACACTAGAAGTAAGCTCAATAGGTTAGACAAATAAGTGCCGGAGAGGACAGCTTTTGCTACACGTGACTTCAAGACAATGGAGGGTGTTCCCTTATGTTTGGTAGTAATTCTCATTGAACTCAATGATGTATCACAATGGTTGATGATTCAGAAGTAGATGGGCATTAATGAAATAACCATCATTGATAACAGCTCTTTTCTATGTTGAAAGCTTAATGGATAAAATAGAGTTATGAAACTCTTTATAATGAACAAGGGTAAAATTTGTGTTTAATGCATCAAATGTACATTCCAAGAAAACCTTAGTTTGCATTAAATGCATAGAGTGCATGTTTGAAATAAGAAGAAGGGAATTTAAGCTTTAAGGCAGCAAGTTGGCCTTTGCCAGACCAAAAAATATCTTAAGCTGTTAGAATATGCTAAAGTGATAGGTGTGGATCTCAAAAGGCCATTTGCTTCTGATAAACAAGGAAGGCGAAAGAGACATGCTTCTAGTTGCAATGTTGGTGAAAGTAGCAAGGATTTAAGTCCTAACCACGAAGCCCTTCTTACTGGAGAAATAAATCTCACTTAGGCCTAACTTACTCAAAGTGAGAATGGAGGTAAGCTTTTAATACAAATGTTTTTACTCAAATCCTGACAAGCCATCCCAAAGATTGTGCCAGAGGTATATGGGGCCTTTACAAAACTCAGTTATGAAGTATTTTCACAACCAAAGTAATCTTGACAAGCTTCTTCTCACACCAATACTTTATTGATCATCAAGAAGGGCATAATCTGAGGTCAAACCATATCTCAAGATTTGTCTTGAGACTTACTTAGCTGGAAAAGTAAGCTATTACTTCCCTTCAGAAACAGCACAATCCAAGAGGAAAGAATCAATGGGCACTCTAGCCGGATCTCCTCTGGGAGGCTAGCTCACCAAAGGGTTAGCGGGCACTCTGAATATAGTCACCAAATGGGTGCACTCAGAAGTTGCTCACCAGGAGAACCCACAGGTGGGCTCGCCATGAATATACTCTTCCACTTCCTTCATGCAATGCTAAAAGAACCCCCAGAACAGGTGCTCTCTCAATCTTCATTATGGATGCTCAGTTGGCTCTCCTTTGGGTGAATATTCTGACAATGCTTTGGATGTTTAAGGCATGAAAACTTAATGTTGGAACAGACTTAGTACTTGATCTCTAACATATAGACAAATAAAATTGATATAAAAGGGTCAGGATTATGAAATCATACAATGTAATCAGAGGTAGATGTATCGTTAAAACTCCACACTTGATCTGGTTCATTCAAAAGACATGCACATTTATCATCCAAACTAGTATCCTCAAATTCCTTCAGGGAACTTTGCCTTATCTCAAAGAATTTGTTAATGACCTGCATATTCATAAGAAATATAAATAAATTTAAGGTCGTTCACAACTGTTATCTTAGAAATCGTAAATACTTGATTATTATTAATTCTGTCATTATGAAACTCCGACATGCCAATCGTATTTATATTATCTACTCATTCCACATAATGGTAACTATTGTATTCTTCATATGTCAAAATGTTAGTATCCAGTATCATTTTATGTACTAATGTTCTAAGTGAATTGTAATCAGTTCAACCAAAAAAATTATATTCACGTATTCTTAGATGTCACAAAATTATTTACTGTATCATAATTTCAGGAGACTACCAACAAATTTGCATAATACAAAAAAAAAAAGGTAGACTACTAGGAAATCAGTAGAGCAATGCAGCTGTGGCGAAATCAATCTTGAGTACCCTAAGAACCCATAGGATAGACAATGAAGTGAATGAAAATAGTAGAGAGAGAGAGAGAAGTAATGGTAGATTATAACCATTTTGAAAGTTTCATTCTGCTCCACTTGCTTTGCTAGATCAATTTGTAATGCATCATTAAGTCTCTTCAGTCTAAGACAGTCTGAGGTAAGCTCCTCTACCCTGTGTAACAAACAGATTTCAAGTAAAGTCATGACAAATGAATGTTTTCCTGAGCAAATCTTGTCCTATACTCCTACATATAACCACAAACAGGAAAGACAATGCAGAATATTATTGTAACAATCATACTACATGCATACTTCAAATTCAATCTTGTATCCAAAGTTACCAGTATAATATTCCATCTTGAACTCTAAAATATTCTCTCTACCCATATACACCCATACAGTATAAAACAACAGTAGTTACCAGATAACATAACAAATCTTCTGTTCTTTCCTCTTCGAATTAGTTTGGACATTGGAATCATCCTATTCTGGTGTAACAATAATCAGCTTTTTATTCTTTTAATACAAATCGAGACTGATGAGATAATGGAAGACAACGAAGAACGATTACAGTAGTAAGGACCTAAATAACTTCTCTACATAGTGACAGTGGTCACACTGTCCTATATCTCAATAATATGCAGTTCACAAACACAAGCATTTAAATTTGGAAGATAAACTTCTAAGGAGATTATTAAAACAAGCCATGCCATCATGTCATATAAGACATGATTTGTATGACAGTAAGACACTTCAAATGGAAATTAACTTCTTATTTCTTATCACTGATTTTTTTCCCCTGTTCAGCTTATAATTCTGGACAACCAAGGCAATATCTATACTCTTCCCAATGGCCAAGAAAAATTCATATAAATATCCTCCAAGTTCCAATTTACCATGAATCACGGTTAAGATATATCAATATGATTAAATAAAATAGAAAAAAAAATTATTTACTGGCACCTGCGGAGTCCTAAGTTTACATTCATTTTTTCTTTTCATCTTTAATGATCATTTATCAACATTAACAAAAAGAACACAATGATTAAAGAGTTGTAAATACCTCTTCGGGATCTCATTTATTTGCTGTGACATTGCCTCCTCCTTTTCCTTGGCCTTTTCAGCCTGTAAGAAGCCATTTGGACTCAGAATATTATGCATAACAAGCTAAAAGGTATCTATAAACTATATTCTGTTGAAAAATGGTAACAATTGAAACCTCCATTATTGCATGATCCCTTTCAGCAAAAGCTGCAGCTACACAGCCATGGAAAAATTTAACCTGCTTTTCAGCCTCTATATTCTGTAAAACAAGTTTTAAGCATGTCATCAAATCACACAAGCTTAACATGAATAATTCAATTATAAAAACGGCACGTCACTACTCTAGTGAAATCAGAATTTTGTAAACCTCAGATCATAAAAAAGCCACTTTTAGCCTTAACAAACTTTGCAGGTTAATAACCACAAGCAACATATCAATTTCATTAAGGTGGAAGGAGGAGAGCTCCTCTCATCAAGTCCTTCCAATAAGTCAAATGCAAAAGTATTGGTTTTGAATTGCATTTGCCATTTTAGTTCCATACTTCCATTGCTATTGTAGGAAGAAAATGCGGAGAACTGTTGGTTATAGAATTTAAACTTTGGAAAAAAGTATCACAAGCTAAAACCTTAGGTATAACACTTTCAAGAAAAGCAGGGCCAAAGTTTATAGGATTGAACTATTAGATCATAACACACTTAAGTTTGAGACAAGCTTCTCAAGCTACATCAAGAAGATAATGTCCTTTCTCTCTAAAGTATTATTTGATCCTCCATAGCAAAAAAAAAAAAAAATCCAAATGTTTCTTTGAAACAAAAAATTATATAAGAGTGCATAACAGACATAGAGTACGAGAGACAGAGAGTACAACCTTTGAGACCTCAGCACTGTGTAGATCCGCCAATTGACTCTGAATACAGTAAAGCAATCCAGTGATCAAAATAAAATGAACCGTTTCAGCAACAGAGATGAGAAATTCTACAACTCACTTTGATTCTATATGCCTCTGAAAGCTCCTCTTGTAGATTTTGATTTTCTCTTGTGCAAGCAGCTAACTTTTTTTTCAAGCTCTCAATCTCTTGTTCCAATCCAGCTGTCCTAATTAGACATGAAGTTCAATAAAATTGATATTTATTATTGGTCTCCAATAACACCAATCCACCAGCTAATCTCCCACCCAGCAGGCAGCTCACTACTCAAATCATCCCAATCATTACTCAAGCTAAGATAAAGGTTAAACAAGATTTATATAGTTTCCAGATGGACAAGATAGAGGTATATACCTTTGAAAATGCATTCGAGTAACCACTGCAAGGTAACCAGGTCCAGCTTGCTGCATGCACAATTGTTCAATATCTTTGCGTAATTCATCCCGCTCTACAAAATTTCACAATCAGTAAGTTTAATAAGTAAATACATGACTTCAATGCCAAATGGATGATAGCAGAATATAAAGGCTAAAGCAGGTAGTACACACATAATTAGAATGTGTTTCAGACTTTATTTTGCAGATGACTGATTATCATTGATAAAAAAGATCATATTAAATTCTGAAAAGGAGAACGTACCACATTCTTCGTGATAACAATATTATATCACGATCAGTTGATGATGAGAACTAAAATTGTTACCGTGCTATATTTTAACTAACAAAATCACCATGTGTTCTCGTTTAGGAATGTATCTTTGCAAGTATAACCTTCAAGTCTAGAATCTATTTGATACATCAAAAAATTTGCATCCGCTTAGCTTCCTACTGCAACTATGCTAATAAAACATAAACATGTAACTTTCACATAATGTGTATGACTTAAAAAAAATTGTACAAAGGTTTTACAGGTGTTACCAGTCCTCGTTAAAATTTACCAATGTATTAAGCAATAATAAATTTTGATATTATAGTTTTCCAATAAACAATGAGAAAAGGACTTATCATATTATATACAATTTTATTTCTGATGAAATATAATTATTCACAAAGATGAAACAATAGATATAATCACATTTGCTCAGCCTCTGGCAAAATAAAAAACCTAAAAAATATCTGACTTGCATCTCAACTTAGACTTTTGAACAAAACCATAAATGAGCAACAAATACCTTTCAAACAATGAATGGTTAATTAAGGCGTCAACATTGGTCATGGTGTCATCTAAATCCTACCATCCACTGTAAGCAATAGCATCAAATTAATTCATAGAATTTCATAAAACTATGCATACCCTGTTCCAACTGTTGGATCTGAGCCAAAAGTGAATCGTTACTCATATTCTCAGCCATCCTGGGGAAAGAAAACACATGCCATTCAACCAATTAAATTGTGCAAGTGAATCACTCCTGATCAAAACGCAGGCTCACTGTTCTACAAGCATACAGCATAAAGAAGTATAAAGGAAATTCACCTAACCAATGAAAAGGACCTAGTATTTCAGCAAAAAAGCTTAATCTATATAAGGAGTTCAGTTCTAGAAGCAAATCTCCGAGCAGGAACATTTCTACAATGTAGCCCACCATATGATAACCTCACATGTCAACTCACAAATATTAGATCGCAGTAAGAACTACCCCACCAAATCTCACAAACAGTTACATCATATAATCATATGACTCTTAAAAATGACCAAGTAGAGATACCTAATTGAGTCACCAAATTCTGCTCAAAATTTTACAAGGAAAAAAAAATGTACAATTCTAGGTCTCCCAAGTCAAAATACACATTCTGTTGATTCTTCACAGGAAAATAAATGTATATATAATATATGCACACACACTGTGAACTAACACAATCCACCTTCAAGCCCGGAAATCGCCATCTCAGTCATAAACTCATAATTCATGGATTCGTTCTTCCGAAATTACAAGAGGAAAAGCAAACTATACAAGGAAACAAAAAATATAACAAAATAAAACCAAAAACACAAAGCCCAGAAACTCAGTCGACTCACGATACAAAAATCAAGCAGCAAGAAGTTTTCTGTTACGATAATTACAAGAAATGGAGCGAAGAAGGTCACCGGACGGTCAACAAGAAATCGTGGCTCCTTTGAGCACAGAATTGAATCAACAAATCGAACGGAGACGAAAACCCATGAACCAATTCGAACAACAAACTATGTGCCCGCTCAAATTGGAATCGCCTCTTGCCAAACCCAACAACCACAAAGGCTTTTTCGAAAAGTTTGCTGATCCTGAAATGATAAAAAGGAGCGTAAAGAAATAAAAAATTGATCAATACGATCGTTTTATTATTTGAGATTTTATTTTAATCTTTTCAACGATCCGAATATCCGATGTTGTTAATGTAAGGCAAATCCTCAAATCGGTTCTATATATTTGTTTTAAGTTTTATTTTCGTCTATAATTGTCTATTGGTCCCAAATTATTGATTGTGATAATATTTGGCAAAAGTACCTATTTCGTCCCTAAACTTCACACCTGCTGTCAATTCCGTCCCCAAACTTTACACATGCCGTCAATTTCGTCTCCAATATTTTTTTGCTGTCAATTTCGTCCTTAATCTTTCACATTTTGGTCAATTTTATCCTTTGCTCTTACTTTAGCCAAATATTAACGACAAAATCTATGTGACTAACGATATATAATGTAAAATTGATAGAAAAAGAAACTCAAATCCTAACTTAGATTCAAAAATAGGATGCAGTCTGTCGTTAATTTATTAAAAGAAGTTAATCAAAGGATAAAATTGACGAAAATGTGAAAGATCGAGGACGAAAATGACAATTGATGTAAAGTTTGGGGACGAAATTGACAGTTGATGTAAAGTTTGGGAACGTAATTAGTACTTTTGCCGATAATATTTTTTTATCTAAAGTTCCCATAAAATGAGTTTAGAATTGAAATGATTATTTTTTTTGGAAAGCATCATGCCAAACTATATTATAGAAAAGCCAGACGGCACTTACAATCAGTCAGAGAACTACAATCTGATAAAATAGTAGAAGAACAATTTGCAAAGATTATTGAACTATACTAACAAATTAAAGTACAAATGATCCTATCTGCAGGATGAAAGTCATCACTGATCTTGGTGTTGCCAACAGAATGTTTACCATGATACTCTCTGCATATCAGAAAAGTAATATTCGCCCCAAATGTATATGACATAGATTCTTCCATCAATTTGTTGAAACACTGAATACTTTATGACATATATGCTCAAATCTGAATCACGATCTAGTATTGGAACAGGATCTCTCAAAACGAAAGATTAAAATCAGAAATAGATTGGGATGAAACCACCACTAAATCGAGGGACAAAGATCTGACTTTATTCAATGAAAAACTTAAAAACAGAAGATGAAATTAAAATCACAAATAATTCTACATATAATTAAAAGGGTAAATTGCAGTTTGGTACCCTATGGTTAGGGGAGATTCTACTTTGGTACCATGAAAGAAAAATTTTTGCAGTTTGGTGCCCCGTGGTTTGCTCTGTTAGCGAATTGGTCCCCTGTGCTTTATTTCTGTTAGGATTTAACGGCAAATGTAATTGTGACCACGTTAAAATGTCAAAACCTCCCAAAAAGTCTTCTCTTATACATTTAAGTCCTTTCACTTTATTAAAAGAGATCAAAACATAAAAAAAACAAAAACTAAAGGTACATTATGTAATTTTACTGTTGAATTGAAAATAATTAATAAAATAGTCTTTAGAATTTAAATATTATAAAATTTTCTCCTTTTCATAAGATTTCTTTTGAATAGGTTCTGATTTAATTACACTTTAATCCCAAAAGTTTATGATCTTTATCAAAATAGTCCTTAGAACCTTAAAAGACAAATATACAGCTCATGAACCTAAGGGGTACTGCTTAATTTCTGTCAATTTATGTCTCCCAAAAGTTTTGTTTTTGGCATTAAGGTCCTTTTTCTTTTATAATAGGATCAAAATGTAAAAACAAATAAACAAATAAACATTTTAATCAATTTTGCCCAAAATTACAAAATATCACGGTCTCTTCTGCACACCTCCATTGTTAATCCTTCAAACCCTCCTCCCTCCTCACCATAACCACCACATCAAGCCCTTCAATAGCAGTAAGTTTTCACTTCCCAAATTCACGCTTTCTTCTAAACAATCTTCTCCCAAATCCCTCTCTTCGTCTTCCATTTGAATGGTCAGGTATGAACGAGCTTCGATTAAGAACCGTACAAACCGCGATTCTGGTCTCGAAACTGACGGCTCAGTTTATGCTTTATCTTGCGGGGAGTGATCGGTTGTTTAATTTGTTGAAATCTAAGATCCAGAGCATCGTCGAAATCCGGATGATGAATTGTGCAATGGCGCAGGGGTTTTCGATTCTGATTGTGTTGGCGGAGGAGCAACTATGGAAGACGAAGGCCAAAGATTCCATGTTTCCGATCACGGTGGATGAGGAATTGTTGTTTGAGAATTTGATCCAGAGGTTTCTATGATTTTGTGATGGATTTGGACTAGATCTTTAGTTTTATGAATGTGCCTGTGAAGAGATCGCTAGTGAATGGGGCAAGATTGAAGCTTGAGAGTATTTTAGGATTTGTTCTGTACAGAATGCAGGGGATTAAGTTGAAGATTAAGAAGCAAAAAGGTTATTGGACGGAAATGAAGAATCTAATTATGAAGTTTTACTAGAAAAAGAGAGACCAAAACGAGACTTTTAGTAAACTTGAGGGAGAAAATTTTATGAAAATGAAAAAATTTTGTAATATTAGAATTCTAAACACCCTTTTATAATTATTTTCAACTCAACAATAAAATTACATAATGTACCCTTTAGTTTCTGTTTTCTTTATGTTTTGACTTTTGATCTCTTTTAGTAAAGGGAAAGGACTTAAGAGAAGACTTGTTGGGTAATTTTTGACATTTTAACGTGGTCACAATTACATTTGCCATTAAATCTTAACAGAAATAAAGCACAGAGGACCAATTCGCTAACAGAGTAAACCACGGAGTACCAAACTGCAAAATTTTTCCTTTCAGGGTATCATAGTGGAACCGCCCCTAACCATAGGGTACCAAACTGCAATTCACCTTAATTAAAATCACAAATAAATACTAACAATAAGTAGGTGAGTCATTTATATAACTATCAAATAAAAAAAAAGTCATACTTATATCAAGAGATGAACTGCAATTGCTCAACAATAACACGGTCCGATTGGTTTAATCGGTTGAATCATCAGTCGGACCGGATGACCCAATAAATAATTATTTTAAGGGTAAATTATACAAAAGGGCCCTATGGTTTGACCCATTTTCATATAGGGTCCCTGTGGTTTAAAAAGTGTCAAACTGGGGGCATGTGGTTTTTAGCAAAAAGCGTCCCGAGTTATATTTCCATCGAAAATTTAACGGAAATCTTGGCTAAAATACTATTTTAAGACCCTAACTATTAATTTTTATGCGTTAGACTCCCTATTTATATGAGAGAGCACCAAAATGTAGGAAAGAAGAAAAATATGGGGGTTTAAATCATATTAGCACCAAAATAATAAAAAAACACACACCACGGCTTCCTCATCTTCTTCTTTCTCTTCTTCTTCCTCCTCCTCCAACTCCATTGTCGCCGCTCCTCCGTCCCTTCCACCACCAGAATAACTCCAATTCATCTCGTCGTCGCCGGAGAATCGCGAAGCCGCCGTAAATACCCCTATTTCCCACTTCATCGATCACTAACGCCTCCAATTTCAACAATCAAACAAACAAAAACACTTTCTATAATCTACGGAGCCATGGAATCAAAGAAAGAAATGCGAGCGAATCAGCATATAATATATATATATAAAAAAAAACAAAAATCGAAGTGAGAAAATGTGTATATATTTATATATATATATTTTAGTACCTATGTTAGAATTTGTTAAATTACTTGATGACATATACTACAATATTGTCCTAAAAAAACAAAATAGATGCAATGTTACTAAAAATTGA
>QANZ01026696.1:211313-267478 GCA_003254925.1 Chamaecrista fasciculata | reverse complement strand
TGACATGGCGTCCCCAAAGACCTTAAAGGAAGTACAACGCCTCATAGGGCGCATAGCGGCGCTCCACCGCTTCTTGGCAAGATCAGGCGACCGGTGTCTACCTTTCTTTAAAACTCTTAAAGGAGGGAAGAACTTCACATGGACAGCCGAATGTGAAGAGGCGTTCCAAAAATTGAAGGCGTACCTGAGCAGGCCGCCTATTCTCACCACCCCTATACCCGGCAAGCCGATCTACGTCTACTTGGCTGCGACCGACGTAGCAGTCAGCTCCGTCCTGATCATCGAGGAAAAGGATGAGCAGCGCCCCGTTTACTTCTCAAGTAAAGTCCTCACGGGCGCCGAGACGCGGTATCACCTACTCGAAAAGCTCGTGTACGCCCTCCTTGTTTCCACAAGGAAGCTGCGACCATATTACCAGCAGTACCTGATCATCGTCCGCACCGACCGCCCTATGAGGCAGATCATTCACCAGCCCGATATCGCGGGCCGCCTGGTCAATTGGTCGATCGAGCTCTCCGAATTCGGCCTGTCTTTCGAGCCACGACGCGCCATCAAAGGCCATGCTTTGGCTGACTTTGTCGCAGAGATGACGCCCGCCAATCCTGCCCTCATCGTGTGGAACCTCTACATCGATGGGGCCTCATCCGCCAAGCTCCGTGGCGCGGGCGTGATTGTTGAATCCCCTGATGGTTACAGCATTGAACAAGCCATCGACATACGCTTCCCGGCCACGAACAATCAGGCCGAATACGAGGCGCTCATCGCCGCCCTCGAGCTCGCCGTGGGTATGGGCGCCCAGGACATCCACGTCTATAGCGACTCCCAGCTGGTGATCGGTCACATGAAGGGAGACTTCGAGGCCAAAGAGCCCACCATCCTCAAGTACATGGAAAAAGCTAAGTATATCCTTCGGCACCATATCCGGACCGCCCAGTTCTCACACGTCTTGCGCTCTAAGAACACTAGAGCGGACGCCTTAGCCAAACTGGCCTCTAAGCCAGATGCTCGGAGTCGCTCCTCCATCATCCGCACTACCTTAGAACGCCCATCAATCGAGGGCCCCATGGTCCTTGCTATCTCAACAACGGCTGATTGGCGCACGCCCATCATGTCCTACATTCGGGATGGCACCCTCCCAGCCGACTGAAACGAAGCTCGAAAGGTGGTGCGTCGAGCTGCGCATTACTTCCTCTGGGGGAATGATCTTTATCGGCGAGGTCACTCCATACCCTGCCTCAGATGCGTAGGGCCAAATGACGCCCGCCTCATTCTCGAGGAGCTCCACGAGGGACTCTGCGGCTCACACCAAGCGGCGCCCACCCTCAAACGCAAAGTGCTCATTTCAGGGTACTACTGGCCCACGATCATACGGGATGCCACAGCACTGGTGAAAACTTGCCAAAAGTGCCAGGAGCACGCCAATCGCATCCACATCCCGGGTGAAGACATGCGCCCAATGGAATCCCCTTGGCCATTCGACGTATGGGGGATCGACATCCTCGGGCCATTCCCGACCGCCACAGGCCAACGCCGATTCCTTATCGTCGCAATCGATCTTTTCACAAAATGGATCGAGGCCGAACCAGTGACATCGATCAGCTCTGCCCAGATGAAGACATTCGTCTTGCAGAACATACTGTCACGTTTTGGCGTCCCGCAGAGAATCATCAGCGACAACGGCCGCCAATTCATCAGTGAATCCTTCCGCGATTTCTGCACCCAGTATGACATCTCCCTCGGTAACACTTCAGTCGAGCATCCCTCGACCAACGGCCAAACCGAGCTCGCCAACCGCATCATTTTAAATGGGCTGAAGCGCAGACTTGACAACGCCAAAGGCCGTTGGGCGGACGAACTACCAACCGTCCTCTGGTCTTACCGTATCACCCCTCAAGAATCCACAGGCGAGGCACCTTACACCCTTACATACGGGTCGCCCGCCATGATTCCAGCTGAGACCGCCTTTCTCTCCGACAGGGTCTTATACTACAACGAGGAAGCGAACCGAGGGTGTCGAGCAATAGCTCTAGACGAACTTGAGGAGGTGCGCGAAATCGCTAGCATCCGCCAGGCTGCCTACAAAGAGCGTATGGCCAAGTACTTCAATAAAAGGGTCAAACACCGGTCCTTTGACGTGGGCGACCTCGTCCTTCGCGATGTGGCCAACGACCGCCTGAATCGCTCGCACGGCAAACTCCATCCCAACTGGGAAGGTCCATACCGAGTCACCAGAGTCATCCCTGGTGGCGCGTACGTGCTCTCCACTTTGGACGGCCGCCGCCTGCCAAATACATGGAACGTCGCGAGCCTCCGAAAGTATCTCGACCGCACGGTCAACAATATCACACTTCGGTCTCATTAATGTATTTTCACATTTATGTAATGTCTTGTACGCTTTTCGTGTCACAATTACTTGGTTTATGTAACGACCGCCAATTTATTTCATCAATATTACTATGGCGTTCTCTTGAATTTATTCGATTCATTTACATTCGCGTTTGTTTCAATTACTCTCGCGTAGGCACAGCCTAACTCACAACGTCTCACTACACGTAATTTCGCTCCAAAGAAGAGCTCGAAGGCTGGAGGGACGCCTCCATACGCTTTCATTCTGGCGCTCCGCGCGCCCATGAGCCGAGAAGTTGCTCATACGCCATGCTGGTCCCTTACCTCTTGGCTGGCTAGCCCAAAAGTCCGATCGCCAACTCAGTTGGGCGGACACACACACACATACATACACTTGCGCAAATATTAAACACAACAGATATGAAATAACAGCAGTTATAATTATCAAAGCAAAAATAAATGGCCTTATGGCCTGCATTAATCAAGGCCAAAATGGCCATCAAATTCGTTCAAAAGGGCACATCCGCCCCATACACATTAACAAAAAAAAAGGAGGGCACACACGCCCGGAAAATTCAAAACGGGGAACACCCCCCAAGATTACAAATCGTGGACGCCCTAATCGTCCAGAATCACCGGCTGGCCGTTTCCCGGAGCATGGTCGCCACTACCCTCTGCACCTCCGCTATCCGGAACAATCAACATTTGCTCGACGTCCGGTTCATTTCCCGCGGTGCTCTGGACGTCCGCCGGCGGCACATAACCTTCATCCCCTGGCCTGAGAGGAGACCGCCCTTCTTGAACCTCCAGCGCATGGATGGTCCACTCCTCCGGCTGATCAGGCATTGGCGTCCCGGGCTCGTCGTCATCCGCGCGCATACGGATCTCCTCCCCGCCTTGTCCGTTCGGCAGTACCTCAAAGGTATAATCAAGGCCCGCCTCATTCTGCCCCGGGTTCAAGAACGCCAATTGCTTCCGGCAGTTCTCGAACCCCCGTGCCGTGGCTTGGATGTAGTACCAATACCATTGGCGACGCTCATCTCGGCGTGCGCGCGCTAATCTCTCTGCCTCCCCCGCCCGGTACGCCTCCAGCTCTGCTCTGGCAACTGCAGCCTCCCCCCGCTGCACGCCCGCCTCCCCCTCTGCCTTCTTCCTCCTCTCCCTCTCCTTCTTCTTCTCCTCCTCCAGCTTCTTCACTTGGGCCTGCCCAGCTGCAGCCTCCTCCACCGCCTTGTCCCTAGCAGCTTCCAGTGCTTGAAGCTGCTCCGCTCCGCCAGCCTTCCGGGCCTCCTCCCTGAGGCGGGCCACCTCTTTGGCCAGATTGTGGGACAGCGTCTGCGCTGCGTGACCAGCTATCGACGCCATCACACCAAAGGATGCTGCGTAGTCCGCTGGCGGCCGCTTGTAGGCATCGGCAACCAGGGTGTCATGCCACTGGTAGGTGCCGTTGGAGTAGAGAGATTGGATGGAGGCAATTCCTGAGAACCTCCCACTGAAGGGCCGTGCTGGCAGATAAGGGAACTCAGCTTCCCCATTCTCATCCACCCGCCGGGCGTCCGGCATCTCCATCCTCGGATTCCTTGGCCCGTCGCCATCTGGATGGCTCACTTTGATAAACTGATCCAGCTCCATGTCATCCCAGTGGATGAACATCCCAGGATCAGCTGCGCTGCCTCCGCGCGCCCTCTTCGCCGGCGGCTCCTCCTCCGCTGGCCCCTTCCCTCGCCCGTCCGGCCTCCTCTCCCTCGCTGACGGGCCCCCTGCCTGTCTCATCCCACCAGGTGCCAACACTGGTGGTCCGGCTCTCCTCCTCGAGGGGCTCGCCGTTGCCTGCCCCACGCCCCCAGAAGTGGAGGTAATGTGAGACGAAGGGCCCGAACCCCTTGGCCTCCCGCCTGGCGCGACCGGTGGCGCCCTCATCCCCCCGCCCGGCCTTCCTTGAGCCCTCCCCGGCTCCCCACCCCTGTCCGTCCGGCCACCTGCGCCCGAGCTTCCGGCGCCCTGGCTTCCAGGCCTCCTCTGCGCCTCTTTCATTGCTGCAAACCAATAACACTCGTTAGACGCAAACCAACACATCCAAAACACATGCAAAAAGAATGTAAATGTTAGTGTTAGTTCAAATATTACATGTTTGCTCATAATGTTTGTAAAATGATGTTAGCAGCCTATCCGTCCGCCGCTCCTCCTCCGACAGATGCCCTCTCTTAATAGGGCTAGTCCCCGTGATGGCGTCCGACCACGCCACTGGAAATACTGGACGTCCGTCCTCTTCCCTCACCCACCACGGGCGCTCGAAGTGGTTACACACTATGGGGAAGTATCTGTCTTTCCAATTCTTCCAGTTGCTTATACTGGTCGGAAATCCATGTAGAGCACCCCCCTTCCTCTGGAGGTTCACCCGCCCGTTGTCCCCCGCCTTCACGGAGAACCAATACAAAAACAATTTCACAGTGAGCTCCCTGCCCACTGTCCACGCAGCATACTGCAAAAATTTTATACTTCTCCAGGCGTTCGCTGCTAACTGCGCTGGACAACAGTTGAGGTGATTCAGCACCTCCATCTCGAAATCTGTAAACGGCATGTCGGAATCACACTCCCGCAACAGAATTTCGTGTACGATGAACCCGCGCGGATGAGTCCACCACATTGAATTGTTGCCGTCCCACCCGCCGACGGCCATACCGCACCCCTCCCGGCCGGTCCCTGGCCCAAAGTACGCCACTTGGGCCGCCTCCAAATCTTCGACGCTGGCGAATTTGGAAGGCTCCGCTGGCGGCCCCACGGTCGCCCTGACTTCGGGGTTTCCAAGCCCCTCTCCGGCGTCCCACGCCACCGCGTCGCGCGCCATAATCAGGCGCTCCCCCTCGTCCGCCGACCCACTCAGAGGACCTGTTGGTTCCCCCCTCAACATTGGGGGCTCTCCCTCTGAACAGTCGGAAATCTCCAACACCTGCTCCTCCGACACCTCTACTGGATCTTGTTCACCGTTCGATGGAGGTGAGCTCGCCAGATCCATACCCCCTCTGTAGACAACAAGAGCGCCCGCCCTCACACTCGCTCTCCTGGCTAATAGCCTAGCCGCCCGCTGCACTGTTTCCTCTAGCGACTGTCGCACCTCTTCCAAATCTACAGAGCTACTGCCCTGTGTAGTGAAACTACTAACACTACTCAGTTCTTCTCCTTCTTCTAACTCCCTAATGACCACCATGGTCTCTAACACTTGCCAGAAAAGTCAAAGTACAAGGGATTAGGAAGTACCTGAAGACATAGTACGTTTGGGGTGTTAGTTTGAAAGTTGAATAATCTGAGGCGCTCGCCCTGCTTGAAAACTACTGCACACTCGTACCCTGTTAACCCTGCAAACAAGCAGGAAACATGTCATGACCATACAACTGACGACCGCCTCTCTCACAAATGACGCCCGCCCCACAAACCCAGAAAACCCCAATCGTCACCTTCATCAGAGTACGAACTCGATGAACACCCAACCCAGAAAACCCAGAAAACCCAGAAACTAAGCACCCTACACCCAGACCCATACCCATTTTTCGCTGCCCCTCACTCGCAAACTCACACCCAACTGCGAACGACCACCACTCTTTTCAGACCAACCACCCGTTTCCGCCGTCACCCACGACGGCCTCTCCAACAGTCAGACAAGAAATCGCATTTTCCTTAGCAAAACAAACCCTAACCCAGCAAACACATTACAGAATCAACAGAAATTGCTTACCAGAAAGCTTCTCACTCGAGCCGATGAACTTCCACGGTCACTTCTCTCCGATTTCCGGCGACGGTTCAGCAGCTCCGGCGACTGGACTCTTCGGATTTCTCTCTTCTCTCTCCTCAAATCGCTGATGTGTGTAAAGGTATAAAAGACGCTTCCTTTGGCCCTTTTATACCCTTGCGAGCGCGGCATACGAGGTGTTTTTGTTTTTTCAAATTTCCGCCTCCCGGGTAGCGACACGTGTCCCTGACAAGACATCCCTACCTACCACATGCCCGCCCGCCATGATCCACTGACTTTCCGTTTTCCCAGGGAAGGCCGCCATTCCTACCGTTTCCTCTCCGCGGTGGACAAGTACTCCCCCACATTTTTGGGCGTTCGCCAATAGACGCGATTACACTGCCCAAGCACGGATCCCATCGCACGCTCTCCAACTCTGTCTTCCCGCCCGCCTTAAGGAACAGTACGACGAGCGCGCTCGTAGACTTCTTTAAGGAGGGACTTGTGATACATCACTAGTTGGGCGTACGCCTAAACGGCCCTCGCACCGGGCCTCTTCTCCCCTCCGCACCTAGCGAAGCGCCCTCGAGCCAGTCGGGCGCCCTAAACTCACTTGGGGGCGCTCATGGTCCATCCTGGGTCTTGGCGCCCGTCCCCCAAATGACACGTGGCCACCCACGACTACCCCGCTCCACAATCCACGCTACGGGAGATCGTGGGTTACTGACTCATTCATACCCACGACCTCCAGCTTCTAGGCGCCCGCCTAGAAACACAACACGCAATCTCCCACGATTGCCTTGCTCCGCAAATCTCGGTCTCCACCATCTTCGCTGGTGGAGATCGTGCCCAGAACGTGGTCCGCCCCGCACGCTGACCACCTCTCCTCCCTGCTCTATAAATAGAGCCCATTTCACCAGTTCAAGGTTAGCTACTTCTTACACTCTAAAACTCTCTCACTCTCTGATTATTCTCGTACTAACTTGAGCGTCGGAGTATACTTCGCAGGGCCCCCCTGTGAAGCTTTTGCAGGTCTTCGTTCAAGTCTTGGCTCTTGCAGCCCTCTCCGGTGAACTAGGTAAGTGCCAGTCATTTTCCAGTTTATCATAAAATATTGGGATACTTTAAAAATATAATAGAAAATATTTTTAATAACTTTTTACTCCTTTTAATTTTATTCAGCTATTAAAAAACATTGTAGTTATTTTCTTAATTTACCTTCAAAAAATTTGTTTGCTATATTAGACACTCAAACCGTATATATATATATATATATATATATATATATAATAAAAAAATTGTAGAGAATTGGTGGGCCCACCAGAAAGAAAGAGCGCACAGCACAGCATCCGTACTTCATAGCCCTCCCCTATAAACTTACAGGGGTCGGCTCAACTCTTACAAGTTTTCGTTTACGGAAAAAAAAATACTTTTACAAGTTTTCTACTTTTCTCCTCTTTACCCAATTCTCAACGATGGCCAACATTGGAGATATTTGGAAGACTATTTGTTCTAAGTTTCGGTGCTTCAATATTGATGAATTCTTGTTTAATTTATCGTCAGCTTTTTGGGCTAAATTTCATTCAACCTTGGCCGTAGCCGGTGGAGTTGTCACCGGAATCTCTGCTTCCTTGTCAAGCCTGGGTCGCCTACCACCTTTCGTTGTGATAACGGAGACCAGCAGAACGATTCATGAATTCAAGGAGTTCATCACGGTCACTCGTGAAGTCAATCAGATTTTCGTTGAAGAAGAAACTAACATTGTTGGAATAATCAAGGGTTTGAGCTCTGTGTTTACCCCCTCGCCTCTATTATATGGGATTGGACTTGGTTTTGTGGTTCTTATAGGCGTCAGTATCTGGTTGAGGATGAAGAAGAAATAGGAGGTTAGTTAGTTTAGTTTTTGTTTCGGTTTCAGTAGCTATTCTGTTTTAGTTTCTGTTTGGATTTCAGTATTTTGGGACATTTTAGCTGTTGTGGCTTTTGAATATGTATTTTGGATGATGTTATTCTGATTGTAGTTTTTGAGAACTTGTTTTTCAATATTATTAGAAGTTTTTGTCATGTTCAGTAGTTTTTTAATTCCAATCGAATCTGAAACCCTTTCTCCGATTGTCCTCTGACGTCGTCTACCTCCTCTGTTGCTGCCGCCGGGTACCGAGTTCCGGTGCGGTGGCCGGCGAGTCGTGACTCGGTGTGTTTCGCAAATGTGCCGCACAAGGAACAGACTCTGGAGAAGAAGCAGTAAGGGTAGTTTTGGAAGTGGATCCTGGAGGAGGGACCATGTTTACCCCTGTGCCAAAAAGAAAAAGAATTTTATTTAGTTTTGAGAACTTCATTTAATTTTAATCTTTGAAAATTAAGATGATTAATTAAGCAATGATATTTCATACTAGTTTTTTCTAGAAATATATTTTTGGCCAAAGCCCAAAAGTAATAATACTAGAATTTTATAAATAGTGATTTCTATTAAAGTATTTAAAATTCTAGTAATTACTGTTTAATAAATAGTGATTTCTATTAAAGTATTTATAAAATAACCAAATTATGAATTACTTTAAATAGGAATTTTAGTGATAGAGAAAAGCAAAAAAGCAAAGGTTGTACACCAGGATGAGCTTCTGCACATGATGGGGGAAAAGAAGCATGATATTCGGTTTGCTTATTGTTTTCCAGTATCCATTAGTGACTCAATTAACACTTCATTTTTGCTCAAAAAAAAAATTAACACTTCATTAATTTTTTTAAAAAAATACTTATTGACTGAAGCTTAGGCTTCAAGATTCGCTTGATCTAAGAGTAAAAGAAGAAATGGGCACAAGAAATTTTAATTTTTTACATTAAGGTCATTTTTCTTATATAATAAAATCAAAACATAAGAAAAATAAACAAATGAGCAATTTTAGTAGATTTCATGCAAAATAAAAACAAATGGGCAATTAAATTAATCTCTCTCTCATCGTCACTCTCATCGATCTCTGGCTCTTCCTCCGTTTGATAGACAATGGCACTTTCTTTGGTGGGAAGAGGAAAATTTCATTCATAAGAAATTTGTCAAGGAGATTTAGAAAGGCATAAATCTAACACTCTTAATAGTTAATCCAGCTACACACTCTTAGAAGTTAGAATAGATAAAAATTACAAAGGAAAAAGATTAAACCTAGACAATACAATGAAGATAACTAATAATTAAATTCTAGTCTCCTATATAAAAACAGGAAATACACCATTTTATATCGATCTACAAGTTTTTGTATAAAAAAAAATAGATCTACAAGTTATCCTACATATAAATAAAAG
Source organism: Chamaecrista fasciculata (assembly GCA_003254925.1). NCBI lineage: Eukaryota > Viridiplantae > Streptophyta > Magnoliopsida > Fabales > Fabaceae > Chamaecrista > Chamaecrista fasciculata. Next base: position 258,105 of record QANZ01026696.1, on the reverse strand, counting down.
ATTGAAGATGTTAAGGAGAGGCAAACACCACATTTTCCTCTTTGAGGGAACATCTCAGTTAATTTTTCTCAATAGAAAGAGAAACAAGCATTTTCTAATGAAAGGAAGAAAAACTTTCTTAATAGAAGAAGAAAATCTTCCCTAATGAAGAAAAAACCTCCATAAAAAGATAAAAAGACTAAAATATGCATTTTAAAAAAAAACAAAGAAATACAGTGGATAAAACCTAAATTTAATATATTTTCCTAGTTGGGTTCATATTTATACTTGAAAACTGACATAGATAGGTGGATCCACTGCCACTATTCTTTTCTCATATTCAAATTCTCCACTACTGATAATATTCTCCATGCAAGCGTTTCATCTGTTGCTGACCAACTGCAGCAAAAATATACAGCTTTGATTGTATTCATGGGATTTTCCTGAATCCTGTATGGACAATGATCCTTTAGACAGAATGACATACGAAATGATTCACTCTGTAGATTTTCCCCAAAATTTTGGATGTTCATTCCAGATAACTCACTATTGATTTTTGAATTTAAGATTTGAAGCAAAGTGCACCTGTCACCTTCACTTAGCTTCTCCATTGAGTCACTAATGGATACGGGAAAACAATAAGCAAACCGAATATCATGTTTCTTTTCCCCCATCATGTGCAGAAGCTCATCCTGGTGTACATTCTTTGCTTTTTTGCTTTTCTCTATCACTAAAATTCCTTCTGCTACCCTTTCATCTTTAACTTGAAGACAAGGCTTTAGGTTTCGCTCTGTCGAACAAGAGTCGGATGAATCGAGCGAACCGCATTTCTGAAACTTAAAAGTTCGGATTTTGGCAGCTTTGAATAAATGTGTTGGAGGCTGCTGCTTTCACAGATTGACCTGAAGGGATGCATATGGATTCATTATTTGCAGGATCATAACACTGAATCCCCAATTCAGAATGAATTCTTTCTTTACGAGAGGCCATTTTAGGCTTCTCGCCATGCACTAGTATAACATGCTTTGGGGAGAGAAATTTTACAAGATCCATTATACCTTTCGCATCGGTGTGAGGACTAAATGCCAACTCATGAACCTGTCAAATTTAAACATATACATATATGTATCAGAAAAATTAGAGAATAAACTAATTGACTCACATAGAGTCCATGCTCTTAGATAGACAATGAAAGAAGCAATCTATATGTTTCCAATGTAGAGGGGCGGTAAAGATAAATTTTATAAGATAAAACCTAGGTCTAATTGTATGTTGTTGACATGCTGTGGGCGGTATGTTGTACCTGGCAACGCACATCTATCTGTGTATCCTGATCCAGATCAATTTTGGAGGGCTTACCTGACATCAATTCATGTCCTATTGTTCCAGCTACACAATACCTACAAGTGAAAGAAGGTAATTAGTTTACAGGAAATGACATTGATAATGAATCTACTTAAGGGAATCAAGGAAAGGAAGGTGGAAGAGAAAAAGAAAGGGAGGGGGGACAGCTCCGTACACAGCAATAAAGGTGGAAAAAAATGTACTTGGAATTCACAAAGTATAAACTGTCAAAGATAGAACAATACAAACTACGTGTAAGAATTTACAACTTGCAATATTTAAGAATAAAATCAGACCACTTTGAAGTCCTTGAACTTTTGGATCCCCAGACTTCTATTACCAGGAATCCTTCCAGATCTCATAATAATTTTTCTAGTATACTAGCCATAATTATAGATATTGAAAAAAGACATCAAATAGTTGAGTAACTTTCATGCTGGAACTCCTACTTTAGCAAACCTAGAAAGGTGTAATAGGAAGCTATATGCTGGAATTACTCTATAGTGACAATAGAATTAGCTGACATCTTAAGCATCAGAGCTACACATTATTAGGTGATACCATTGAAACAACTATTGACCTATCTCACATTTGGCAATATCTATATTCACAAATGCTGAAAGAACTTTCTTTTCTGTTAAAAAAAAAAAACAAAAAGTACATTAATTTTTTAGTTAAACATATCTTGGGTTCATCATGTTATCAAATAAAAAACAAATGGGAGACAAAACAAATAAATAAGAGAAGGGTGAATAGGGCATGTACCCAGGCAATGTGACTAGGTTTTTTTCTGAAGGCGCCCAATGCTTAAAAACTTCAAGCGAAAAACCACCACTTATCATCCCAGGGATAGCAAAAAGAACACAAGGACCAGGAGCATCTATCATAGACCGTTCAAAATTATGTACTGTAACATCCATATTAGATGAATGAGAACTTAATGGATGGTAAAACTGATGCAACAAGTTACACCACCCAAAAGAATAATCATAGATATCATATAGGGTATAACAAGGAAAAGTAGAAAATGCTTTATGGTATCTCAAATGTTCAATATAGCTAAATTTGATACGAAGCACATTCAAACGATTTTCATATGATAATGCTACTGGCCTCTAAATATCTTTTTCCTTCCATTTTTTGAAAGCATCACTGTCTGACCTGGAAAGGAAAACCTTGTGACATTGATTGGACATTAGATGTACCCCGTAAAGCTCAATTGTACCCCGTAAAGCTCAATTGTATGCAAAGACATCAGATGGCTATAAATGTATGATCCTAATGATGCATCTATTCAATTCAGGAGTGATATCTAGTTATCTACTGCTGTCAGGTCTACTATTTAGCCCTATCCCACACCATTTAAACCTTATCTCTTTTCACTAAGCATCCTGATCTATGAATCATGATCATTCGCAAAAAGATAAAACCCTCACTCTTCAGCTGTCTGAAAAATTCTCTTGCATTATTCTTTCATTTTTAAATTTCACATATTATAAGCCATATGTAGGATTCATATATGATATTGTTTTGCAATTCAATTGTTGAACCATAAACTCTTAAACATTCAGCAATGATAACTTGCTGATGTTAAACTCAACTGTTTAACAATATGAACTTCTCTTTGATGAATCAAATTTAGTTTGTTCATTGATGTCTATACTCTATACATATAAATTGTGATTTTTTTTTTGGAAATATAGGGCAATTGTCCTATATTGACATATCAAACAATTAGGTATAAAAATAGGGCATTACCGTTCTTAAAATCAAATGCATTATGGGTAGAGTATGTATCCTTAATCTTCTGGCTTGTCCAATTGATGAGCATCTTATAATACATATTTGCTTGGATTGTCAAACCTTCAGAAAATGAAGTCAATAATTAGTGATAATCTACTATGTTATTGTAGCTGTGTTTGTGGAAGTGAAGGATAAATGAGGAAACATAGAGTGACATGGATTAATCTGTCTGTAAATTGCAAAAAATAAAGATAATTGTGGACAGATATATAATACTTTAGCAATTAGCATATACAGATACTGCATGCTGGACAAGTTTGGTGCTAACTATTTGCAGCTTGCATAAATCTCAGGAAATTTTACTGATATTAAATTTAAATTTTCAAATGCCTATGACTCTGTCTTTTTGGGGCATCTAATAAAGTAGGAACAGTAAAGAGATCAATAAGCAATGATGACATGCACAAATTGAGAAATTTTATCCAAATAATCAAAGTAAACAAGCGCAACACGCAGAGTGCACTTGACAAAGTAAACATGCCAAAATCAATTTTTTTTCAAAACTACAACGCAGGACGCATGAACCAAATGAAACAAGTGTTGATAGAAGACTCATTTGGTTTATACTTTATATGAAAATTTTCTGAGATTTTTTCTCATTTGGTTTATACTTTATATGAAAATTTTTTGTAAATAATTTAAAATTAAAAAACAACAGATAATTTTTTTTCTCATTTAGTCGAAGGCAGTGGACAGTGGGAGTGGTTGCATTAATTGCATGCACTGGCAATAGTGGCATCAGTGGTGTTGTTGCCAGTGCATTGAAGCAAAAATTGAACTAAAATATAGACTAGAGGAAATTTTTATTTCTTTCAAAGCAAAATGCAAGAAATTATGTCATATAATTTTTCTAAGGAAATTATTTCTAGCAAAACAAAAAGAGCCTGAGTTTTAAATTTCAAAATGTCCCAACTGTTCTTGTTCACATTTTTCATGATATACAAATAACTTTCACCAAGGAGAAGACAAGGATTACAATAAGTGACATAGAAACCATGCACAATAGACAACATTTTTCCAAAATGTGCACAAGGTTAGTCCTTCAGATGACAACTTTAAATTATAATCTATGAAGCACGTAAATATATGTTGACAAGTCAAAGTTCAAAAAATAAAAATTGTGACATGGCATTGCATTATTGGCATGCATCATACACACGTCCTAACTAAACTCCCTATTCAGGGATTTACTTCCAAAGAAAAAGCATCATACTATATTTTAAATACCTTCTACTATTAAATTCCAAAAAAATAAAAAAGCTCAATAACAAATATTAAAATATACAATTCAAAACACACTGGTGCAATAATTGCTAGGAGTTTGTCCAATAGCTACAAACCTATACGATCATAGGAAAGGAAGACTACAATAGGCAAAATTATAAGACCATCTCAGTGAATATACCTGAGCTCTTCCAAGAGCAAATGTGGGAATAAGCACCTTCCCTCCCCCAGAAACACATTTATGAACCTAAATCAATTAATTCAAAATTTTGGTAACCAATATTGCAGTAACTGTCAATCATGTGCACTTGAATAAAAAGAAAAACACCAAGTAAACGAAGCACTCGAATAAATTTTAAGTTAATACAATTTTGATGCAATTTGACGTTGATATAATTGCATGCATATTCAAATGTAACTAGGCAAATCGGTATCTTGCTTTCTTAAATACAATCACAAACTCATTCCAACGAAGTTCTAAACTATGCTAGAGCTGTAAATATTTATGATAGAGACTACTGACAAAAGCTTTCTGAGTCAAACATTTTATGATAATAATAATAATAATAATAATAATAATAATAATAATAATAATAATAAAATACCAGTCACAATCACAAAGACTTGGGATCCACAGGAAAATTTGCCCTCAGATAAATAAGGGGCTCTTGATAAAAGGTTGCAAGTGTTTAAAAGTATGAGAAACAAGCAAAATTGTCATAGAAAAAGTAAAAGCCCACTAAACAGATAGAGAAAGAAGAAGAAAGTGGAGGATACGTTATCCTTGAAGTAAAAAAAGAGACTATCATATATAGCAGCAGAAAATATAAAACCACAATCCCTTCAATATATGCCAAAGACACCTGCTTCCACTCAATCAGTTTAGCACCACAAAGACGCTGAATAATCTTTTGCACAAATTATCATAGGGTTAAGATTCTACTTACATATAGTCAAGGTATTAGAATACAAATATGATGACTTAAGAGGCTTTCACGGAGTCGATATTCTCCTTAAAATAATATGAAGACAGAGATTAACTACAATATAAACTCATTAAGATAATAATAAATGCCACACATTTCTGAAAAACCATCCATCCAAAGGAAACCATTTATCATCTATTCTAGCGTTTCTCTTTCTTTTATATGAACTCGACAAAGTTGTCCCAAACTTTTCACTCTGTAAACACATACTGCCACAAAACTTTGACTCCATACCAAGAAAAAATGCTACAAATTCAGCAGGACACCTTACTGTCACCAAGAACCCCAGATTACTTACTCCATGAGAAAGGCCTCACTCAAATATGTCAAAAGCAAAAGGAATCACAATAAAAAGAGACAGAAAAAAGACACAATAACAATAATGCTTCTTAAGATAGATTTCTTGAGAAGAAGTAAACCATGAATAACAAAAACAATATTAGTTCAGACAAAATTAAAAAGTAAGCGTTGCCAATAACATACAGCTTTTAGAATTTCTCTCTCCCGACCATATCTTGAATCACGGATTGTAGTAGCATCAGTAGATCAACAATAGAAGTAGTTTTACAAGGATATCCATAACAAGTCCAAGCTCTAATGCAAAATATGTTTCACACAATTAAATACTAAGTAAGTGGCCATTAAACAACAGGAAAAAAAAAATATACATGACTTTCAAAATTCAGCAGAGTTCAAAAAAATAAACTCAAGTACCACAGATTTTCAAAATAGCTATGGCCAGTTGGCAACGATGGGCAAGTGCAGAGGCATGACTTGCCCATGTTGGGCAAGTTTTGGGGCATGACTGGGTCGATATTCGAAATGAGAAAACGATCCACAATAGAGAGAGCAGAGTGAAAAGCTTAAATTGATTTCTCACATCATGCATTACACAATGGGATGACAAAGCTTAGTCCCAAATATTTCACCCTTTAGGTATTAAGTTGGCTATGTAACCTTTCATAACAGTTTTGGCAGTTTCTCTTAATCAAGCTCCTGACATCATTTCATAACTATATCTAATAGTTTTGATCTTGCATTACACTTTAAACCTCCAGTTCTCTTCCATTCAACTACTAGATGATTATTATTGAAATTTTGGTAGTTTATATCTTTCTCTATCACAAATTTGGCACACGGATTGTCACATTCAAGTTTTAATTTCATTATAAGGGACTTTTTTCTAACGATTTGTCATTTTATCTTTGGTAATTTGATTCAACACATGATTTGATACAGAATACTCTTGTCCTAAAAGGATTGGATATAGGACCTATTCTAGATTATTAGAAAAGTCATTATTGGATAAAGCACCATTTATGAAAAAGAAAAAGATAATTAGAAAAAAAAACTATTTGGCTGTAGCTCATCAAGACAAATATGTCAGACAGAATCTTAAAAATATATTAACTGATATATAGGTGACAGAAGAATAGTTTTTTAAACATTGTAAGCTATGACGTATATATAGTGTACCAAAAGAAGAAAGGGGGTGGGGGGGAGCCATTATAGCCTCCACAGCTGAGAAATGTTCTTACTCCGTTACAAGAAGATCAAGTCGTAGTCTATCAATTTGAGCTGCTCCAAGGTGTCTATCTGATGTCATGTTGTACTCCCCTGTATAAACCATTTCTGCGTCTCCCACCTTTGCATAGACCATCGCAGCTCCAATAACCTTATAAAGTAGAGGGATGATTGGCCAAGAACAGAGACACAATAAATTATGGTATTGAAAGGACTAAGAAAACATATTACCTTGAGATATAACACAGGAGGAATTTTTCTTTGGGGAGTGCAGGGGCAGAGGGGGCTGTGGAGGAGGGAAGCTAATCATCTAAAATGTGTTAAAAAAAAAAAGGAAAAAAATTGCACCCGAATGAAGAGTCCTAGAGTAAATCAAAAGTGAGAAGACATCCAAGTACTCAGATTTTTTTGGTCTCACTTCCCCCTCCATTTCTCCTATCTCGCTCCTCTTATCTTCTCCCCCTCATTTCTTTTGAGTTTTCTATTCTCCCTTTCCTTCATTTCTTTATCTACGCTACTGGTCCTACATCACTGTGTCCACTTTGAGGTGGCTATTTTATCCTAATTAAATTAATTGCATTTTTCTCTTAATCTCTTTTACTTACAAAAAAAACACAAAAAGGAAAATAGAACTTTAGAGGTGAAAATCCACCAAATTATCTAGAATGAAGTCAATACTGCGTGCCAAACATGAAGCTCAGAATCCTTACATGCCAGGCATAGTAGGCACGAATCTGGAGATCTTCATCAACCTGCACAGTCTGCCTTAGATCCACAGCTATAACTGCAAACAAGAATAAAGTAAAATAAAACTAATAAAAATATGAGGTACTAAATATTGAGATCAGGTCATTTTTAAAACTGCATGTTCAGTTAACCTAAACCCACAATCTTCACAGAATAAGATCTCATGCATGCATTTATCATTTTTTAAACTATTAATCCCCGTAAAAAGATTTAGTCTATGATAGGAACCTCTGCTCAAGTACTTTTTTATGAACAAAGATTTAATTCCACTTGTGTATAGGCAAGCTGGGACAGATACAACAGAAATATAGAGGAATTCAACAAAAAAAGACAACCATAAACAAAGAGAAGAGTAAAAATATCATTACCCCTCTCCATGCATTCAGCAATATGGTCAGAAGAAAATTGTTCTTCTTCACCCCTACGGTCAACCATCACTTTCCGATAATTTTCCAACATCAAAGGAGCCAAAGCTTTTGTTGGGTACTACATTTGTTGAGGAATAACAGGCACATCTAGTCACTATTTTCCAAAGTAAAATTATATTTTGGAAGCCCATATAAAGAATGAGTACATCATAAACAGGGAAGAAACCATATAAAGAAGCATGAAAAATAGTAATGGAGAACAAAAATATAAATCCAGTGCATGTTTGAATATATGAGACACCAGGTGAACAATTTGGCAGCTCCAGAACGTGATTAACCATTGACTAGAACAGCACAAAAGATTTTAATGACATAAGGAGTAAGATCATGTATAAAAGGTCAAAATTCAACAATCATTGTTAATCCTCCAACTTCATAGTCTATTGAATCTTGTAATTCGTAAACACCTTTCATTGTTCATTTTTCAAATTGATTAAATTTTTACTTTGGATATAGTGAACTTAAGATAGAGTATCACCTAGCTAAAACCCTAAACAGTAAACGTTCTCAAGTAATGTAAAGGATAAGAGCCATGCTGCATTCACCACAAACATAAAATACAGTAATATAAGAACCAGCAGTGCAAGAATTGCATTGCATAAGGCATGTAAGGCAGCAGTTCCCATTCCCGTTTGGATTTTCATCTTAAATACTAAATTTTGGATCTCAAAATAGAACGTAAAGGTGAGAATACACCACCAAAACTTAAAATCCCCCATCAGCTTGAACTCTTCAAATGACCGCATGTATCAAAATTCAAAATCTTCAGCCAACTCTAGCAAACATTTCATCAAGCATGAAAAAGAACTCACTGTCATATAAATAGGACCATGATAACCACAAACTTCTGTGAAATAAGGTAATGCCCCAACATGATCCAAGTGACTGCCAATTAACAAATAACAATACAATGTCATACAAAAATAATATCATTAAATGGGATGAAAAAAGGCGAGCGTTTCTACCATATAAATGAGTGATGATAATGCAAGCGAGGGCATTATTGAAATCTCCAAACTTAGAGATGAGAGAGAAATCAGGGTATCGGCGGTGGTCCAAATCGCCCATGTGCATTCCGCAATCAAAAATTTTTCGCTTCCCATTGGTGGTCACAACCATGCAACTCTTCCCAACTTCTTGCCCAGCACCTTCAGCCAAAACCATTGAAGTAAATGCAAAAATGATTAGAAAAAAAAAATGCCCAGAGAGTATGATAAAAGATAAAGAAGGGATTTGTTTACCCAAGACAAGACATTCAATGGCCATGGATGGTTTTTCTTGATGAAATTGCAAAACCCAAGCAAGTATTGAAAATTAAAAGATGATATTGGTGTTCCTTTGTACCTGCTTCACAGACAACTGATTTAGTCATTTAAATCTGACAGAACCATATATGATGTTCTTAAATACACTGATACAAGTGCACCTACTCTTCATGTGGTGTATGAAATGTTGGATTCAATGATTGAGAAGAAAGGCTATTTATCAATATGAAAGAAAGGATGAAAGTGAAGAATCAAGTTTTTACAATGTTGTGCACACCATATTAGTTGAGTGTATATAAAATTCTAAAGGTTTGAGAAAGACAAAAAGTTTAAGTAAATTTTAAAGTAACTTACATGCTTGGCTAGAACATTGATATGAATCACCTTGGGAGACAAGAGGGGGAAAAACATTAAGTATAAACATGACAGGTTAAATTTGATATTTATGAACAAAATCATACTGATGCGTTTTAAGAAGATAAGAGTCATTTTGTACACACAAAAGTGCAATAACATCAAAATACTTTAAACCATGCCAAAAAAATAAATCAAGACTTACAAAGCATTTTTTGTCACTTACAGAAATTCTAAGTTAAAGCACGCATTTTTTAAGAGATTGAAACTTTAAACTAGTTACTTTTACATCCAAAGGTTAATTTATTTTATAAATAAATAAGTATGGATCATTTCTCGCATGAAAACACTTCTCACTTAAACAAATGAACTATAATTTCGTTAGATTGGCACGCAATTGATGCAATTTACCAACATGGCCAAGTCAATCCAGTTACTACCTATTGTCTTACTAGAACGGCTAACTTGTCAACTAACCTGATAAGGAAACAGGGATAACTAAAAACTTTAGATAAAGAAAAGAAAACCATCATTGGTTACTCGTAGTGCCATTGAAAAAAAGAGAGCAAACAAATACAACGATAATTAATGATTTCTCCTTTGGAGGATTATCTCTTTAGGTTTCTAAGTATTCAAACTACTGAGTTATGTGCTGGAAAAACTTCAAAGTAAATTTGGTTCCAAGAACAGCTGAAAAGCGAGTGAATATCAAATTGCAGAGGGAGACATACCTGAAAACGCAATGGGTAAGAGCCTTGAGATATCCTTCAATCAGAAATAACTCAGAGGCATCTTGCAACCCTAGGGCTACGAAGACAACAAAACCAGCAAAAAAAAACCGAAATTAACACACAATTGCGGACATGAAAAAGAAACCCTAAGTCGTAATACATTCTGAGAAGACAAAGGAAAACGAGAAGCAAAACTCCTAAATTTAGATATCATAAGAAGAATTTGTTTGGCATTTGAATAGAACTTCAAGAAAAAAGAGAAATACAGAGAAATATCAATCATCTATCATCTATAAACTTTAAGGAAATGAATATTCGATTATCTCTCTTACTAGGCATAAAGTATTAAGTATAGAAGAACTGGATAAGATTAAATTCCAAATTCAAAGTAAAATTACTATTTTATATAATAGTTTTTTTTTAATAATGTCCTAATGAAACCCTAAATGATATCTCAAACAGGCCCTTACATTTATTTTTAATAAAATATTAAATAAAAGAAATTATAATAAAATAGTTGATGGACCAGTCCACTCAAACTCCTACCTTTTGAAAGGACTAGATTGGGCCAAGGGTTAGGAATTTTAGAGTATCTTTGGATGGAGTGTCAAGAGGGAATGGAGAGGAGAGGAAGGGACAAAACGTAAAAAAAAATTATGTTTGACAGTTTTTTTAAGGGGGAGTGGAGTAGATAAGGAGGGACACTTGGCACCTCAAAATTCAATTTTTGCTTTGGGGTGCCAAGGAAGGAGTGGACAGTTTTATAATTTATAATTCCTTTCCTCATTAAAAACTCTCAAACAACATATCTACTCAGTTCATTAATATCCTCTCCTCTCCACCCTATTAGTGTCCATTAATGTCTTCTCCTCTCCATCCTCACTAAAACTCCCAAACATAGCCTAAGGAGTAAACTAGGGGTGTTCAAACTTCGTTTTGGATTGGTTTTGACATTTGTTTTCAACCGAACCGAATAAATTGAATAACAACTAAAGCCATCCAATTAATCCAGTCATTTTAGGTCAACCGAACCAATTCAAACCGACTTTAATCGGTTTGGATTGAATCGGTTAATCGATTTTCTATATATTCATCAAGTTAAAAATCTAAAAAAAAACAAAATATATAAAAATCTAGAAAATATAAGAAAAGATTAGAAACTGTAAATTGTGATGAAGAATAAAGATTGAAGATGTAGTGATGAAGGAAGGATGAAGTGTAAAACTATAAATTGTGAAATAAAAAGTGACTAAGCTTGAGTGTGAGGGACGACTAAATAAGGGAAAATAAAAAATGAAGAAATTAAGTTTAGAGATAGGGATTTTTTTATTTAATATAATATAAATAATATTTAATTAAATTATTAATATGGTTCGGTTGGTTTTTGGTTTTCAAAACTATCCGAACCGAACTAATCGATTTTCATCCTTTTTCATCCAATTCAACCAATTATATGATTGATTTTGGTCGGTTTTGATCGGTTTGGATTGGATTGATCAGTTGAGTTTGAATTGGATTGGATTTGAACAGCCCTAGAGTAAACTACTAAATTGGTTCTTGGATTATTGGCTCGCTGACAGATTGGTCCCTGAATTAAGAAAATTGACAAATAGGTCCCCGAATTTTACTAACGTTAGTCAAATTGGTCATTCCGTGAAGTTGCCGTTTGGGAAGACGCTGACGTGGCCGTTAACATGCCACGTCAGCAGTCAAAAAACTAAAAAAAATAAAATAAAAATAAATGTCAATTGTACAAGATTTGCCACATAATCATATCATTATTAATTGAAAAAAAAAACATTTCATCTCTTCTTCAAATTGGTCCCTTAATTCAATTTTTATTCCATTATTTTCAATTCCCCCCTCTTTTTCATCATCTTCATTCATTTTAGTCCCAAATCCTCAAAATAAAATGGTAAAGTGTCCAAAAAAATCTTCCAAACATTCCAATTTAGTCCTTAAAAGTATTAAAAACCCTAAAACCTAAACCCCAAACTCTAAACCCTAAAACCCTAAACCCTAAAATCCTAAACCCTAAAACCTAAACCCTAAAACCCTAATATTCTAAAATTGTAAAGTATCCCAAAACTCTTCCAAACATTCCAATTTAGTCCTTAAAAATATTAAAAACCAAAAACCCTAAACTCTAAATCCTAAACCCTAAAATCTCAAACCCTAAAACCTCAACCCTAAACCCTAAAATATTAAAAACTCTAAACCTTAAACCTTAAAATCCAAAACCTTAAAATCTAAACCCTAAAACCTAAATTGATTTCACACCCTAATTAAATACACAAATTTTTTCATCCCTAATTAAAAGAAACCCAGTTCTCTTCATCCCTAATTAAAAAAAAAACACAGAGTTCTTCTCTTCATCCCCTGCCTCCGCAATCATCATCTCTTGATCTCCATCTCCATCAATGGGCAAAAATCGCCGTCGAGTTCATCATCTTGAGTCTCCACTGTCGCCTTCCGTCGTTTCTTGTTGAGAACGAGTAGTGGAGAACACTCGAAGAAAGGCGATGCCGCCTTCAAGTCCAGTTCATCCACATCAGTGCCAATCTCCAGTTCATCTTCGTCACTTCTCTTCCAGATCCGTTCGTTTCGCGATTTACCAAGTGATTTCGTTTTGGCTGTGATGTCGCGATCAGTTCATCTTCGTCACTTCTCTAATTGTTCGAGCTCTGAGATGCTTCCACTCATACTCATTATCTTCAAGAAATTGGATTTGCGTGTGAGAGACGAGAAGTGATGATGATGTTGATGAATCTGGATTTGATGATGATGGTGTTGATGAATCTGGATTTGGTGATGATGATGTTGATGAATCGTGATTTGGGTTCATGTACTGGGTTTTGGGGTTCTGGCATATGAATCTCTTTAGGGACCAAATTGATTTTTTTTTTAATTTTTGATTTAATAAAATAAATGTCAGGGATTGAATTGCAACTCAAAATAAAACCCACTAAATACTGGATTTAGGGTTTAGGGTTTAGGGATTTAAGGGTTTTAATATTTTTGAGGACTAAATTGGATGAAGATGAAGATTAAAAAAATTAAGTTTTAGGGGTTTTTAATATTTTTAAGGACTAAATTGGAATGTTTGAAAGAGTTTTGGGACACTTTATAATTTTATTTTGAGAATTTGGGACTAAAATGAATGAAGATGATGGAAAGAGAGGGATTTGAGAATAATGGGATAAGAATGGGTGAGGGACCTAATTACTCAAATTAGATTTTTTTAGGGTTTAGGGTTTAAGATTTTAGGGTTTAGGGTTTAGAGCTTGGGGTTTATGGTTTAGGTTTTAGAGTTTATGATTTTAGGGTTTATGGTTTAGAGTTTGGGGTTTAGGTTTTAGGGTTTTTAATACTTTTAAGGACTAAATTGGAATGTTTGAAAGAATTTTGGGACACTTTACAATTTTATTTTGGGGATTTGGGACTAAAATGAATGAAGATGATGAAAAAGAGGGGGAATTGAAAATAATGGGATAAAAATTGAACTAAGGGACCAATTTTAAAAGGAGATGAAATGTTTTTTTTAATTAATAATGATATGATTATGTGGAAAATCTTGTACAGTTGGCATTTATTTTTATTTTTATTTTCAGTTTTTTAACTGATGACGTGGCACTTAACGTGCTACGTCAGCAGTTAACGGCCACGTTAGTGTCTTCTCAAACGGCAACTTCACGGAAGGATCAATTTGACTAATGTTAGTAAAATTTGGGGACCTATTTGTCAATTTCCTTAATTCAGAGACCAATTTGTCAGCGAGCTAATAATCCAGGAACCAATTTAGTAGTTTACTCGAATTTTAAGTCTATTTTTATTGGACCGGATCCACATATGATCGGGTTTGACTGAGATTTTTGGGTAAGATCGCAAGATTCTGAAGATTTTGGTTTATTTTGAATTTCTTTCTTTTCCTTAGCATTTTGACATTTTCTAAATAAAAAATATACTATTTAGTTCCTGAATTTACACAGACATAGTTAATTAATCAGTTCCTGAATAATCCAAATACACAATTTAATTTCTGAAATATTTTAATTATCAACTATTTGGTCCCTAAATTTGAACTAACCTTATACTTTTTGGTCCTTGAATTTGTACTAAATTAATACTATTTGGTCCCTGAATTTAACTAATTTTATACTTTTTGGTCCCTGATTTTATACTAAATTAATACTATTTGGTCCCTGAATTTTAATTAACTTTATACTTTTTTGTCCCTAAATTTATATTAAATTTACACTATTTAGTCCCTGAATTTGACCCAGGGATCAATCGTTGACCAATTATAATAAGGGCAAAACTTACATCAAGTTCCCTACATACTTGCTATGAGGTTCTCCAATCAACATTTGACATGTGGCAAAAATTTTATATATGACCAATCATGATAGAGAGAAAATATTAAACACCATTTTTTTCATGACCAATCATTGAAGAGAGAGAATGTAATCAAGAATTGTGATTGGTGGAATTTGATAGCAAGGATATAAGGAAATTGATATAAGTTTTATCATTGTAATAATTCAATGACTAATTAGTTGACAGAGTGTAAATTCAAGGATGAAATAATATGTTTTTGTCTTTTTTTTTCAATACTACTAAAAAATTAGTATTATTACATCTAGAACATGAGTTACATGAAAATTTATTTTTTTTTGTTTTTTATATATATTTGGAAATATTTTTTTATAGATATTTATTATAAACTATAGTTTTATATGACGACTACTAACGAAGGCTTCAGACGTATAATATAGTATAGATATAAATATATATCTTATTCATATTGAATAAATTAATATTTGTATTTATACTCTATTTGATATACAATATTTGACAAATATTTGAAATATCAAAAGTAGTAAATATATAATAGGATATTTTAATTTAAAAATTAAATATATTTGATATCAAATATCTAATGTCCGTCAATTAAAAATAAATTAATTAAAAATGTAATACAAAATATATAAAATATGAAATTAAACATAAAAAGGATAATAAATTATTTATATTATTGATATTATTAAGTATTTCATACTTGATACTTTAACTATCTTTTCATTTTGAACTAGTACAGAATAGTTGGAACAATACCTATTCATTAGATATATGATTATTTTTTTATTGTTTTACTACTTATACGTATCGATATATAACATTCGATGGAATTAGATTTTTTTTATATAAGAGTAATTAGAACATCTCTAGTTAAACCTTAATTATAGGCCCTAGCATAATTTTTGTTGATGTTTTCAATATTTCTATTATTTTTTTATGGATCTTTTATTGAAGTGTTCAGAATAATTAGAGAGTTGAAATTTAAAACAATTTATTCATAAGAAAATAGTAACAAAATCCTAGTTTGAACTCACTGAAAATGGATCACATGAAATTTAGGATATGAAGTTCATCCTATAATTCAGTCAATCACAACCCTTCATTTGATTGATCCAGCGGCTAACATTTTGCGACGTCACTCTTATCACTTGTTTAATTTTTTTATTTAAAAAAATTGCCCAGCTGCATAGTGGCATCCATGGTCCTTCATTGATTTCTTTTTGAGTTTAATTCATTGGACAATAAAGGATTTTCATAAATTACAGGAAGCCACAAATTCAATTCCTCCATAACTCCTTGCCTTCCATCAGTTCCATGTCAATCGAACAACACAATTATTTTTTTTTGTCGCAAAAATAAATATATAAAAAAATATTTTTCATATAATTATATATTAATAATTATTTATTTTTTAATATATATATAGACTAAAAAACCAAGAAGAAACATTGTAAATCCCAGTCATTTCAGATTAAATTAATATATTAATATTAATTAGTATATATTAATATAATTATGTATTTTTTATTTTAAAAATAAAATAAATTATAATTAAACTAAAACATATTTTCATAAAAAAATAATTTTAAATTTAATAAAATGAAAGAAATTATTTTAGTTATACAACTAAATTGTAATAAAAAAATTTATTAGAATTTTATTGTAGCGTTCCTATCTACAACTTTCTTTTTTCAAAAAAAAAAAACAGAAGATAAATTTACAAAACTATAATGTTCTAAAAATTTAACTATATATATCCTAACCTTTATAAAAGAAATATAATAAATTAACTTTTTAGTCCCTAAATTTTACAAGCATTATAGATTTGGTCTCTGAATTTTCGTAAGTGTACAACTCGGTCCTCGAATTTGTCTGACTCACTACAATTTAGTCCTTCTGTCATCCAACCATTTCAAAAAAGATGACATGACTTGACATGACTTGTTAGAGTACCCGATTGGCACGTTAACTATTGACATGGACGGTTAAGGTGTTGGGCTTTTAATCCTTAGGCACCAGATTTGAAGCTGGTGCACTGCACTTATTTTTTTCAATGATTAAAAAATTAGACTGGCCCGATCGGGTTAACCCAGAACCCAGTGACCTAGGCATTACGACAGTTCGAATGAAGCAATAAACCACCTGCAATGGAACCAAAGACGACCCGGTTTGGTCCGTTGGGTTTGTAAAACGCGTCACTTGTGCACCAGAATTGACCCGGTATTCTTTTTTTTAAGACACATTGTTTTGAACTGACAGGATTATGGCTTGTTTGTTTGTATTATTTGTGACTTATTCAGCTATTTGCCATCTTAAAGACTTAAAATTGTTACTTTTAAATACTTTTGATTTGGTTTTTCTTATTTAGTACTTGAAAGAGATTTAAATTTAGAAATTAGACTTGTTATTTGAAATTTTAATTATTTTTTTTATTTTGATTGAGCTAATAATTGATCTAACTGAACCGACGGTTGAATTATATAAATAGTGCTTTCTATAAGAAAATTTTAAAACTAACTTTTTAATTACGAGGTAGCAACTTGGAGTAGATTAAATAGTAAATACAAAGTGTAGTTACCAATTTAAGAAATTTAGAATTATAGGGACTAAATTTAAATTTTAGATAAAATGTAAGTAGTAAGGACTAAATAATAAATTTTCCCAAAAAGTATAGTCAATGTGCAAAATAAGGGTTAGACTTCACTAAAAAATAATTTAAATACCATAGAGATATTGAAGATCAAGAAGCAAGAAAAAGAAATAGAAAAAGATTTTCCGTGTGATGTAAAATAATGTAGAAAGTATTGAATTGAGCAATGGAAGTAGAAAAAACATATCAAATTCAGAGAGAAGAAAAAGAGCAGGTGGAAAAATACATTATGGAGTGAAAATCAAAGGGAAAGAAGAAAGAAGCATTCAGGGTAGACTCACAATTGAAGATTATGCTCTTTCTTTGAAAAAAAAAAAACAATTTCGATAATAATTACTTTTTCGTGCGTATAAATTATGCATGATATTTATGACAATGAATAAATTCCGTCATTACTACTAAGTACTAACCAATGTTGATTACATGGCGCGGTTAATTTGCTGACGTGAAGCTTCTAATAGGTGGTCGCCGTTTGGGGTGTTCAGCAGTTCGGGCCAATCCGCTAAAACCAACCCAACCCGCAAGTTTGAGCTGACAGATTGGTTTGGTTTGAAAATTTCTAGCTTGCAGTGATTTGGATTGGGCTGCGAGTTTCAAGTTTTTGAGCCCGCTCAACTCAACCCGCGACGCCCGTCATTTATATTTTTTTATTTTTTATTTAAATATATACATAAATAAATAATAGTTAGTATAATACAACTGACTATTGAATTATCATTCCCCTTTAGCTTTAATACTACGTAAAGTGACTTCACCTTCCATTAATCTTTTTTTTTGTCAATCATTCAATTAATCAATTTAATCTCTTTAATTTTTATCAATTTCACTTTTTATTGAGAAGAGTAGAATTAAGATTTTTACAATTTTACTTTCTAAATTCTACTGGGGTCGTGAGTGTTTTTATCTTCCTCTATTACTAACTTCACTTTATTTAGATGAGTATATATGACTTTCAATCATATTATATTATTATTGACTTATAATAATAAGTAATCCTTTTTATCAAAATTCAATAAAAAAAATTAAAAGATTAAAAAAAATTGTAGAGTCAAATATATATATATATATATTTAAAATGTTTGCAAATTGGAATGGGCTAGCTCGCTAACCCGCCCAACCCAACTCGCCGATGAGTTAGTTTGGTTTGGTTTGGGCTAAATTTTTTTTTTTTCCAAAACCCAACCCAACCCAGCCCATCCCGCGAACACCCCTAGTCACCATGCATAATTGGTAAAGAAGGAAGCATGTAATTTGCTTTTAGCTTCTAATAGATAACAGATTTGTATTATTCAATGAGTCTTTAAATCATAGAATAAAAAAAAAGACCGGTCGGTCGGGGTCAACCCGTAACCTGGGCAACAGGGCAGTCCGGATGAGGTATTTATCCGCCTGTAATCGAACCGGAAGATTTTTTAAAACCCCGTGACTTGGGCTGACAATTGACTCATTTTAATCTTTTTTTTTTTTTAAATATTTTTTTTATTTTTCTTATTTAAGTACTTGAAATTAGAAACTTGGAGACTAGAAAATACCATGAAGTTGTTGTTTAAGTACTTTTAATTTTAAAGTTGTTATTTGAGTAAACTAACAATTTGATCCTTAAAAGATCACCGAGCTGACAACTTGGTCCTTGAAACATTGAAATATAAAATTTAGTCACTGAAAGATCAAAACGATATACTTTTTAGTCCCCGAACATTAAAACGGTATACTATTTAGTCCATAAAAAGGACTAGTTCGTATATTTTTTTTTTTATCTTTTAGGGATTAAATTGTACATTTCAATCTTTCAAGAATCGTGTTGTCAGGTCAGTGATTTTTCAGGGATCAAATTGTTAGTTTATTCTTGTTATTTAAATACTTTTAATTTAAAAATTAGAAGTGTTACTTGGTATTTTAATATGTATATTAATATATATTGTTTTTTAATTTGATCGGGCGAACAATTGACCCGATTAACCTTGACAGTTGAACCATTGACCTGGTGACTTGAGCCCTCGATCAAGTCAATGATCGGTCCGGTTACTAAAACATTGCTTTAGATAATAATATATATATATATATATATATAATTTTGCCTTTAAAATAATATAATTGAATTTAAACGTATTTATATTTTTTAATCTCTGAATATATATTAAATTTATCTTTTTAATATCTAAATTTGTATTGAATTTTTGTTGTTCAGTCCCTAGATTTGACTTGAGACCAAATCCTTAACAATTATGAAATCTTTGGAACTGAGTCATATTTGAATTATTATTCAAAAAATAACTTGTTATAAATTTAAGGTCAAAGAGTCATTTTGATCCTAAATGTATATCTTAATATTCACTCCTAAATGTATATCTTAATATTCATTTTGGTCTATTATGTTTCAAAATATTCAAATTGGTCATAAATGTTGGTAAAATGTTTCATTTTGGTCCCAAATTATTGAATTTAGTCATATATTTCTCGTCTCTCATTTCAAGTTTAAAATACTTGTTAAGAGAAACTCGTAGCTCTGAATTCGTTGCATTCAAATTTAAAACGAGAAAAATATGATCAACTTTGCTTGTTTAACTATGAAACGAGCAATCTACATTTATGATTGATTTTATCTCGTTTGCTGACGACCCCAACTTATAGAAAAAGTACTATTTGAGAACAATACGTTGCTCTAAACTTGTCACGTTCGAACTTGAAACGAGTCATATTCAAAAGTTTGGACCAAAATGAAATATTTTGCCAACATTTAGGACCAATTTGAACATTTTAAAACATAATGGACTAAAATGAACATTAAGGCATACAATTAGGACCAAAATGAACTTTTAACCTAAATTTAGTGACCAAATAGTAAATTTTCTCAAAGGTTTGAAAGTACTAATGTATTATTAAAAGAAAATTTACCATTTTGCCCCTAAATTTGTATTGAGTCCTCAAATAATCGAAATATATAATTTGATACATGAAATATCATAATTTAACTCGTGTGACGATTTGATACCTAAACTTAAACTGATTTTATACTTTTAAATACCGGGTGATGAAATACAATGATGTTGTTTGTTCTTGAATTGGTGTTGATTGTAGTTTTTGGTCTCGTGGATTTAACTCAAGGACCAAATCTTTGACGAATGTTATATTTTAATTATTTAACAATTAATTTTTTAATTCAATATAAATTTAGGTACTAAATTATAATTATTTTTTTTTTCTTTTTAAAAACCTAGGGCAAAGCTTTCCCTTTCTAATCCCTAACCTAATTGTACCAAACACCTACAATTCCTCGCTGGTGTCCGTTCTTCTGGCAAGGGTCTCAGGCTCTCGGCTTTCTTGTAGCTTTTGGCATCGCCGACAACCGCTAATTTCTCCAGTTCAAAGCTTCACTTCTGCAATATCAGAGGTACACAACTCTCCCGCAAGCGCCGAAATACCCTTATGCATTTCTTTCTATTTCGTACTCATTTATCGGTTAGATGGATTGCATCAATGAAATGAAATATGGGTGTAATTTTGGACATTTGTTAGTGTTGTTTTGCATGAGCTCCCGTTACCGATTTGCGGATAGTCGAGCAATTTGTTTATTTGTTGTCTTTATCTTTTTCATTGAATTCATTTTGTTTGTGTTCTGTGAATCTGGTTACCGATTTGTAGGGAACTAGAGTAGGGAACTCAAGCTTAAAAAAAAATTGCCAGAAACTCAAGCTTTAACAGTATCGAAGCACATATGTAAAAACATATATAATTATGAAAGAGAATAGAGTAGGGAACTAGGGATGCTATGGAGAAGGCTGAAAACCAGAGAAGAGAATTATTTAGAATGCATGAATCCCTCCTTTCATAACTTAGTATTCTGTTGCGCAAGGATTTGTAGTGTGGGTTTAGTGCGTCTAGTAGCTGCCTTATGAATTTTCTTATGAGTGAGTTTTGATTTAGGGATTTGGGATATTAAGACTTGGTTGATGTATGTGTATATTTTAGGGTTGTGTTGTCAAAATTTATTCCATGTAGATGCCACATAATCACTTATTTTTATAAAGATTTTTAAAGTATAAGGACTAAGTTATAAACAATTAAATTGTAGATCAAACTATAGGGACTAAGTTTTTAGTTTAACCTTTCATATTTATGACATCATCCACTGATTGAGCCGATGAACTTGTGACCCGAAGGTCTTTCCGTGTCACTCTCCTCTCCAGTTTTAATAATATTGCTAGTCTCTTCTAGTTTTCATGGCTTTCTTCCAACATGTTATCAAAGCGATTGCTTCATTCTGTTCCGGCGCCTCAGAAGGACTCGCTTTTCACATATGTCGCTGCCTCTCTCCACATCTATCTTCAGTCTTCACAGACATCTCTGGTCGCTTCTCTTCACATTTATCTTCAGTCTTCACAGTAGTGTCTGAAAGGGCTATGATGATCCACTCTCAACTTTCCGCTCAAGTCAATGCATTCTGGAAGGCATACGATGCTCAGAGTGAGATAGACATATTTGCCGGTATAAGAGATTTTATGAAAACAACCTCCATCTTGGCTGACATTTTCTTGGAGAATGAAAAAGAGATCAATAGCATCATGGAAGCCCTCACGTGGCTATATACTAGCCAGATAGCTAAATTTGGATTTGGCTTGCTTCTTGTGTTTTTTATTTTTTATGGGTTTCTTTGAAAATGAGCGGTGTCATTCAAGGAAGATGCCAAGCCTAATTTGAAGTTAAAATTTTCAAAGCACAGTAGATGATATACATATCCTGGTACTTTTGGACTTTGTATGGAAAGGAGCCTTTCAATGTCATTGTTTATTTTTCTTTTTTGGATTTTGATGACTGCTTATTGAGTTGAATTCTGGAGAACTCCTATTTTAGAAGATTAGAAGATGAGATGGCTCTTGGTATTTTGATTTAATGGTTTGAAATTGTTATTAATTACAATCTAGTCTTTTGATGACTGCTTATTGAGTTGAATTCTGGAGAACTCCTATTTTAGAAGATTAGAAGATGAGATGGCTCGTGGTATTTTGATTTAATGGTTTGAAATTGTTATTATTTACAATCTAGTCTTTCTTCGATGCCAAGCAAATGCCGGTGAATGTATGTATACTAAATATAATCTGACAAGTACACTAATTAGCTTGGCTCAAAAGAAAAAAAAAAGTACAGTAATTAGCATTTACTTCCAACAAAAAAGCCGAAGAAAATGAGCGGTGTCATTCAAGGAAGATGCCAAGCCTAATTTGAAAAATTTTCAAAGCACAGTAGATGATATACATATCCTGGTGCTTTAAGCTATGGGCCAAGTCTAGTCCACATATTTTTGGGCGTTAGAGTAGATACTATATAATTTTTTTCAGTCGGCCCAATATATATATATATATAGTTTCTTTCAGCAATCCATTTTAGCAGTTCGTTAAAGAAAATACATTATTTAGGGATGAGAAATGTCTTGTCTTATTGAAAGAGAGAGGAAGGGTTTTTTCTTGGTTTCATATAATTATGCCATGTCATCTCACTTTTTATATGACAGATTTCATCCACTGTATTTTTACTCTTGCAAGTTAATCAAAAATTAAGCTTGAATTAAGGTGTGGTTATGTTTATTAAAATAAAAATTTGTGATGCTAAATAAGTTGCATAAATTGCTTCAGCGCCGTAGGAGGGTAGGGGAGAACCTTTTTTTCTCTATAAGAGAGAAAAGTTCATATTTTTATTAGGTATTCTATAAAAATTTATTACAAACTCAAGCCATTACAGTATTACACATTTCATTATAGTTAGTTATAGTTAGTTAGTTACTATTATCACCTTTTATAACTTTTTATTTAGCACAAATTTCGAGGTAATCTTTTATTATAAAATTTTATTAAAGTCAGAACAAACACTAAAATAGCACTTCTTTAACTTCCTTTATCTTTACTATTTTTATCCCTATACAATTTTAAAATATCAATATAATTATTTAAACCCACCACAATTATTACATACGTTTTAAAATAATTTCACATCATCATAATTTCTCTTTAGCTCTCGTCTCCCAAACATCATTTACTAAAATACTCTTTTATAAACCAAATCTTTTAACCTTTACTCTTTTATAATTTCACATCATCATAATTTCTCTTTACCTCTCACCCCTTCCTTTATCCTCTTTTCACTCCTAACTTTAATCCAAACAAACCCTAGTTATTTCCGATTGAAGGATATCTCAAGGCTCTTACCCATTGCGTATTCAGGTATGTCTCCCTCTGCAATTTGATATTCACTCGCTTTTCAGCTGTTCTTGGAACCAAATTTACTTTGAAGTTTTTCCAGCACATAACTCAGTAGTTTGAATACTTAGAAACCTAAAGAGATAATCCTCCAAAGGAGAAATCATTAATTATCGTTGTATTTGTTTGCTCTCTTTTTTTCAATGGCACTACGAGTAACCAATGATGGTTTTCTTTTCTTTATCTAAAGTTTTTAGTTATCCCTGTTTCCTTATCAGGTTAGTTGACAAGTTAGCCGTTCTAGTAAGACAATAGGTAGTAACTGGATTGACTTGGCCATGTTGGTAAATTGCATCAATTGCGTGCCAATCTAACGAAATTATAGTTCATTTGTTTAAGTGAGAAGTGTTTTCATGCGAGAAATGATCCATACTTATTTATTTATAAAATAAATTAACCTTTGGATGTAAAAGTAACTAGTTTAAAGTTTCAATCTCTTAAAAAATGCGTGCTTTAACTTAGAATTTCTGTAAGTGACAAAAAATGCTTTGTAAGTCTTGATTTATTTTTTTGGCATGGTTTAAAGTATTTTGATGTTATTGCACTTTTGTGTGTACAAAATGACTCTTATCTTCTTAAAACGCATCAGTATGATTTTGTTCATAAATATCAAATTTAACCTGTCATGTTTATACTTAATGTTTTTCCCCCTCTTGTCTCCCAAGGTGATTCATATCAATGTTCTAGCCAAGCATGTAAGTTACTTTAAAATTTACTTAAACTTTTTGTCTTTCTCAAACCTTTAGAATTTTATATACACTCAACTAATATGGTGTGCACAACATTGTAAAAACTTGATTCTTCACTTTCATCCTTTCTTTCATATTGATAAATAGCCTTTCTTCTCAATCATTGAATCCAACATTTCATACACCACATGAAGAGTAGGTGCACTTGTATCAGTGTATTTAAGAACATCATATATGGTTCTGTCAGATTTAAATGACTAAATCAGTTGTCTGTGAAGCAGGTACAAAGGAACACCAATATCATCTTTTAATTTTCAATACTTGCTTGGGTTTTGCAATTTCATCAAGAAAAACCATCCATGGCCATTGAATGTCTTGTCTTGGGTAAACAAATCCCTTCTTTATCTTTTATCATACTCTCCGGGCATTTTTTTTTCCAATCATTTTTTGCATTTATTTCAATGGTTTTGGCTGAAGGTGCTGGGCAAGAAGTTGGGAAGAGTTGCATGGTTGTGACCATCAATGGGAAGCGAATAATGTTTGATTGAGGAATGCACATGGGCTATTTGGACCACCGCCGATACCCTGATTTCTCTCTCATCTCTAAGTTTGGAGATTTCAATAATGCCCTCGCTTGCATTATCATCACTCATTTGTATGGCAGAAATGCTCGCTTTTTTTCATCCCATTTAATGATATTATTTTTGTATGACATTGTATTGTTATTTGTTAATTGGCAGTCACTTGGATCATGTTGGGGCATTACCTTATTTCACAGAAGTTTGTGGTTATCATGGTCCTATTTATATGACTGAGTTCTTTTTCATGCTTGATGAAATGTTTGCTCGAGTTGGTTGAAGATTTTGAATTTTGATACATGCGGTCATTTGAAGAGTTCAAGCTGATGGGGGATTTTAAGTTTTGGTGGTGTATTCTCCCCTTTACGTTCTATTTTGAGATCCAAAATTTAGTATTCTCACCTTATGCAATGCAATTCTTGCACTGCTGGTTCTTATATTACTGTATTTTATGTTTGTGGTGAATGCAGCATGGCTCTTGTCCTTTACTTGAGAACGTTTACTGTTTAGGGTTTTTAGCTAGGTGATACTCAATCTTAAGTTCACTGTATCCAAAGTAAAAATTTAATCAATTTGAAAAATGTACAATGAAAGGTGTTTACGAATTACAAGATTCAATAGACTATGAAGTTGGAGGATTAACAATGATTGTTGAATTTTGACCTTTTATACATGATCTTACTCCTTATGTCATTAAAATCTTTTGTGCTGTTCTAGTCAATGGTTAATCACGTTCTGGAGCTGCCAAATTGTTCACCTGGTGTCTCATATATTCAAACATGCACTGGATTTATATTTTTGTTCTCCATTACTATTTTTCATGCTTCTTTATATGGTTTCTTCCCTGTTTATGATGTACTCATTCTTTATATGGGCTTCCAAAATATAATTTTACTTTGGAAAATAGTGACTTGATGTGCTTGTTATTCCTCAACAAATGTAGTACCCAACAAAAGCTTTGGCTCCTTTTATGTTGGAAGATTATCGGAAAGTGATGGTTGACTGTAGGGGTGAAGAAGAACAATTTTCTTCTGACCATATTGCTGAATGCATGAAGAGGGGTGATGATATTTTTACTCTTCTCTTTGTTTATGGTTTTCTTTTTTTGTTGAATTCCTCTATATTTCTGTTGTATCTGTGCCAGCTTGCCTATACACAAGTGGAATTAAATCTTTGTTCATACTGAAAAAATACTTGAGCAGAGGTTCCTATCATAGACTAAATCTGAGTATTTGGATGTCTTCTCACTTTTGATTTACACAAGGACTCTTCATTTGCTTGCAACTTTTTTTTCTTTCGTTTTTTTAAACACATTTTAGATGATTAGCTTCCCTCTTCCACAGCCCCCCTCTGCTCCCACGCTCCCAAAAGAAAAATTCTTCCTATGTGTTATATTTCAAGGTAATATGTTTTCTTAGTCCTTTCAATACCATAATTTATTGTGTCTCTATTCTTGGCCAATCATCCTTCTACTTTATAAGGTTATTGGAGCTGCGATGTTCTATGCAAAGGTGGGAGAGGCAGAAATGGTTTATACAGGTGACTACAACATGACATAGACACCTTGGAGCAGCTCAAATTGATAGACTACGACTTGATCTTCTTGTAACGGAGTAAGAACATTTCTCAGCTGTGGAGGCTATAATGGCTCCCCCCCCCCTTTCTTCTTTTGGTACACTATATATACGTCATAGCTTACAATGTTTAAAAAACTATTCTTATGTGACCTATATATCAGTTGATATATTTTTAAGATTCTGTCTGACATATTTGTCTTGATGAGCTACAGCCAAAAAGTATTTTTTTTCTAATTATCTTTTTCTTTTTCATAAATGGTGCTTTATCCAATAATGACTTTTCTAATAATCTAGAATAGGTCCTATATCCAATCCTTTTAGGACAAGAGTATTCTGTATCAAATCATGTGTTGAATCAAATTACCAAAGATAAAATGACAAATCGTTAGAAAAAAGTCCCTTATAATGAAATTAAAACTTGAATGTGACAATCCGTGTGCCAAATTTGTGATAGAGAAAGATATAAACTACCAAAATTTCAATAATAATCATCTAGTAGTTGAATGGAAGAGAACTGGAGGTTTAAAGTGCAATGCAAGATCAAAACTATTAGATATAGTTATGAAATGATGTCAGGAGCTTGATTAAGAGAAACTGCAGAAACTATTATGAAAGGTTACATAGCCAACTTACCTTCTTTCACTTGTAGGTATTGTGTAAACTAATTACCTTCTTTCACTTGTAGGTATTGTGTAAACTTACCTTCTTTCATTTCCTGTAAACTAATTACCTTCTTTCACTTGTAGGTATTGTGTAGCTGGAACAATAGGACATGAATTGATGTCAGGTAAGCCCTCCAAAATTGATCTGGATCAGGATACACAGATAGATGTGCGTTGCCAGGTACAACATACCGCCCACAGCATGTCAACAACATACAATTAGACCTAGGTTTTATCTTATAAAATTTATCTTTACCGCCCCTCTACATTGGAAACATATAAATTGCTTCTTTCATTGTCTATCTAAGAGCATGGACTCTATGTGAGTCAATTAGTTTATTCTCTAATTTTTCTGATACATATATGTATATGTTTAAATTTGACAGGTTCATCAGTTGGCATTTAGTCCTCACACCGATGCGAAAGGTATAATGGATCTTGTAAAATTTCTCTCCCCAAAGCATGTTATACTAGTGCATGGCGAGAAGCCTAAAATGGCCTCTCGTAAAGAAAGAATTCATTCTGAATTGGGGATTCAGTGTTATGATCCTGCAAATAATGAATCCATATGCATCCCTTCAAGTCAATCTGTGAAAGCAGCAGCCTCCAACACATTTATACAATCTATCTACTTCTCGTTTTAAGAGAAAACCTACTTCAATGGGATGTTTCTTGAAAAATTAATCTTCGAAGGTTTTGTTTTTTGTGTGGCGTGTTTATCATAATTTTCTATGCACTTTTTGTGATCATGAAGTCGAAGATAGTGAACATTTATTTTTGGAGATAACTTACTTTTTGTTCCTGAATTGTTATTGAGTCAACGATTTAGTTCCTGAACTATATAAAATACGAACCAGTTCCTGAATTTTACACCATCGACAACCTTTTGGTCCCTGAATTGCAGCAAAATACGAATCAGTCCCTGAATGTTATACTACCGTCAACCTTTTAGTCCTTGAATTGTAGGAAAACACAAATCAACTCATGGACCAAAAGGTTGACAATGGTGTAAAATTCAGGGACTGATTCATATATTTTTACAATTCAGGGACCAAAAGGTTGATGATAGTATAAAATTCAAGGATTGATTCATATTTTTCTACCATTTAGGAACTAAAAAGTTGACGATGATGTAAAATTCAAGTATTGATTTGCATTTTTCTACAATTTAAAGAGTAAATTGTTGACTCAGTAACAATTCAAGAAACAAAAAGTAAGTTTTCTTTTAATTTTTAATTGCGCTTTCTTAAGAACAATTTGGTTCGGAGCTATGCCAGAAATCCTTAGGACTATGTTTCAGGTTTCGATAAATTATGTCTCAAGTTCACTGTCCTTGGAGATATTGTCATGGAGCAGCGTAGTCATTTCAATATGAAGGTCATTTTCGCCATTAACAAGCCAGGCATTCTAAAACAAGCATTGGATCATACAGCTACTAAACCGTCGGTTTTTAGACTTTTCTTATTCTCTTTAGTCCTTCTGTTGTTCTCATAAAAAAAAAAAAGAGAAAACCTACTTTTATTAACTTTTCATTTCGAGTACAAAGATGTTTCTTTTATATTTACGGAAAAAAAAGATGTTTCTTTTACATTTTAGGTCAAAACTTTATTTTGGTTCTTAATATTTATCTTAAATTTCATTTTAAACCCTAATATGTTATGTTTTGTTTTGGTCCTTAATGTTTTTCAAAAAATTTGTTTTGGTCCATA
The DNA here is from genome assembly GCA_003254925.1 of Chamaecrista fasciculata. Classification (NCBI taxonomy): domain Eukaryota; kingdom Viridiplantae; phylum Streptophyta; class Magnoliopsida; order Fabales; family Fabaceae; genus Chamaecrista; species Chamaecrista fasciculata. The sequence continues at coordinate 229,245 of QANZ01026696.1, read as the reverse complement.
ACTATTGAATATAGTAGTAATATTTCTCTCGTTCCAAAAGAAAATTAAAATTGGATTCTCGTTTCAAGTTTGAATGCAATAAAATTGGAGCTACGAGTTACATTTGATGAGCCTTTTCTTTGCCTAGTTGGGACTGTCGGAAAATGAGGTCAAATCGAGCATGAAATTGAGTTTGAAAGTAGGTCACTCATTTCATAAAATTAGTCATATTTCTCTCGTTTCAAGTTCGATTATGACGAAATCGGGGTTATGAGTTGCTCTTAACAAGTTCTTTCTCTGTCTAATTAGGGTTGTTTGAAAACAAGGTTAAATAGTGCTCCAAAAGTTAATATTGGTGTTTTGACCAAACTCACTTCTGGAGTACTATTTGACCTCGTTTGCCAACAGCCCCAACTTGAAAAAGAAAGAACTCGTCAAAAGTAACTCATAACTCCAATTTCTTTGTATTTAGACTTAAAATGAGAGACATATGACTAACTAAATGAAATGATCTCAATTTCAATTTTCATGCCTGATTTGACCTTGTTTAATTATGGCTCCATCATGGAAGAGAAAGAAATCGTCATGAGTAACTTATAACTCTGATTTTGTCACATTCGAACTTGATATGAGAAAGATATCATCTATCACACTCAATAATTAGGGACCAATTGTGAAACTTATATATTAAGGACCAAAACAAAACTATTGGAAAACATTAAGAACCAAAATGGAATAGAAAAAACATTAGGGATGAAAACAGGCTTTAAGGTAAACATTAGGGATGAAAATGAGGTTTTAACCTACATTTTATTATATATACAAAGGTCAAAACCTCAAATTGGTCCCTTAAGTATAGGGTGAATTTTAAATTAGTCCCTTATGTTTCATTTGTTTCATATTAGTCATACATGTTTATATAATTTCTTAAATTGGTCTAAAAAATACTGAATGTAATCGTATTTATCTCGTTTCAAGTTTGAATGCCACAAACTTAGAGCTACAGGTTTATTTTGACAAGTATTTTAAGGCTACCAACAAACAATGTCAAATTGAGTCCCGAAAGTGAGTAACTCGTTTCACGATCAAGCAAGCAAAGTTGGTTATATCATTTTCGTTTTAAGTTTGAATGCAATGAGTTTGAAATTATGCGCTAACCCTTGAAGAGTTATTTCTTTTTCCAGTTGAGATCATTAGCAAATGAGATCAAATCGTATCTTGAAAAAGGTTTGGAACTAATTTAAAAAATTATGAAAACATGTAGGATCAATATGAAACAAATGAAAAAAAAGGGACCAATTAGAAATTCACCCCATATATAAGGGACCAATTTAAAGTTTTGGCCTATATATATATATATATTATTTTCTATTTCATACCAAAGTTAAGCAATAGCCTTGAGCTCGACCGGGTTCAACAAGCCCATTACAGGTTTTAATAATATAAGTCTAATGATAATTATTGACCAAAAAAAAAAGTCTAATGATAATTAAAAAAATACAATTTTTTTATTAAAAAAATAAATAGATTATGTTACACAAAATAAGAGAAATGATAGAATATTTTGTCATTTTTCATAGTTAATAAGATTTTTTGTGGATAATGAATAAACTTTAAGAATATTATGCTAAGTAAAAAAGAAAAAAGAAAGAAGAATGACTTGCAGATTTATTTTATTCCATTTTTAAAAGATACAAGTGGCTTCCATGGGATCCCACAATAAAAAAATATTTGCTAATATAATAAAGTTCCACTTGTTGCAAATTTGGCTTTTTCCATGTGAAACATTTCATATGATAGTTTTGTATGAAAAATAAGATATATAAACACAGAATATGTAGGAACTACACACTTGAATAGTCTAGTCTAGCTAGTTTACTATTCATGTAGAAAATACCTATTAAATAGACCCCACATATTCGATGTTCATATCTCCTATCTAGTATTTCATATGATAGTTTTGTATGAGAAATAAGATATATAAACACAGAATATGTGAGAACTACACACTTGAATAGTCTAGTCTAGCTAGTCTACTATTCAAGTAGAAAACACCTATTAAATAAACCCCACATATTCATTGTTCATATCTCTTATCTAGCATTTCATATAATAGTTTTGTATGAGAAATAAGATATATATGTGGGAACTACACACTTGAATAGTCTAGTCTAGCTAGTCTACTATTCAAGTAGAAAACACCTATTAAATAAACCTTATATATTTAGTGTTCATATCTCCTATCTTTAAATGGAAGAAACAAATCTAACATTAAACTTTGAAATTATGAGAAATTCAAATACAATATTTTAAATCACAAGGACCTAATCAAATTTTCACCCAGAGACTCATCTAAATCAAGATATAATATTTATTTATAAATAGGACTCCATATTTATTTAGATTGTAAATTCTCTCAGATGGTAAGATTTGTCACATAACTTTCATATAAATTACATATTATTAAAAGTTGAGATTTCCTTCTCTAATTACAAGCATCTCTTTCTTGTTGTATTTTGCCTCCACTATCTGTTTTTTGCTTTTTGCTGAAGGGCGGTGAATCTCTCAAACATTGTCTACCATTGTGAATTTTGTTTTTTTTTTCTTTTTGGACTCATCTGTCATTGGTTTTAGTGTTGTGCGTCTTTTCGTGAGAAGCATATATTCCCTCCGGTTCTATATATCTGGTGTTTAAGGTTTCTACACACAAATTAAGGAAATGATTAGCCAATATAGAATGAAGAGAAAAATGAAGTAAAATGACTAAACTATCCCTATTAAATTACTTGAAAAATGTTTATACATTTATGACTCTACTATATTTAATAGGGGTAGAATGGTAAAAAAATAATTAATGTTCTCTTGAATTTATAAAACATCAGATATTTTGGAACAAAAATAATTTTCTAAAACACCAAATATTAAGAACCGGAGGGAGTATGTCTTAGAATTCTCTTTTGCTTAAAATGAAACTTTTTAAATTTGAAGAATTTACAATTTTTTTGAATTCTTTTCAAAAATTCCTAAAACAAAGCCCACCCTATTATTATTATTATTATTATTATTATTATTATTATTATTATTATTATTATTATTATTATTATTATTATTATTATTCCTTTCTCAAGAATTTATATAAAAAAAGGGTTCAAAATTAAAATAATTTAGAAAAGCTAAGAAACAAGAAAAGAGTCCAGAAATAAATAACAATGATAATAATAATAGTAATAATAATAAGATATTTATATTTTTTTGGAAGCCCGTTTCCTCCTACTCAAGACCAAAACTCTCATATGATCTTGTTAATATGAAAACTCAGCCTAATTTGGCCTAATTTGGCCATCATTATAAAAGAATTTTTTTTTTTATGATTTTAGTAAAAAAAGAGAAAAGAGAGAATGACTTGGAGTTTTATTCCATTGGATCCACACAATAAACATATCATTACTCCACTTTCGCATTTTTTATGGAAAGAGACCAAGGAGAAAAAAAAACAAATCTTTGCTGATATAATAAACTCTTACTTGTTGCAAATTTGGATTCTCCCATATCAAATATTTCATATGATAGTTTTGTATGAGAAATAAGATATATAAACACATAATATGTGAGAACTACACACTTGAATAGTCTAGTCTAGCTAGTTTACTATTCAAGTAGAAAACACCTATCAAATAAACCCCACATATTCGGTGTTCATATATCTTATCTTCAAATGAAAGGACCCAAATCTAACATTAAATTTTGAAATTATGAGGAACTCAAATACAAAACTCTAAATCACAAGAACCTAATCAAATTTTCACCAAATGACTAATCCATTCATCTAAACCAAGATATAATATAAATAGGACTCAATATTTATTTAGATTGTAGAACTATGCATATGTCATATTGTATGCCTTAACGTACATTCATTATCTCATACACTGGTTATGATGGATGATCAGTCATCATTTGATGAGCTCAACGCAGGCTGCTCCTCTTTGTAAGGTTCTTCCACGGTTGCTTCATTTGGAGGTGTAGACTGAATAGAAGTAACTGTATTGGTTGACGCAGAATATGATGTCGTTCCTGAAGCTCTGATCTTTGTGTCAACTGAAGACTTGGGAACCAACCCTTGTGCCTCTAAGGCTTCTCGTGCCGCTTTCTCCTTTGCTTTTTTGGCTCTTTCCAATACTTCATCCTGCATGAGCATGTTTCTCAATTAGGTGATCAATGATAATGATAGAACCCACTGACTCTATTTATAAAATTAATAACAACAAAACAGACCTCCAGAATCTAGAGGCAAATTACAAACATAAAACAGACATGTAAACACAAAGAAACACTCAAAACCTCACAAAGATAATAAAAATAGTGTGCCTAGCTTTCGAGAGGCTAGACTCTCTCCTTCCAAACCTTGGCTTTCGAGAGGCCAAGTCTCTCCCAATTTTCCCTCGTCATTTCCCTGCCTAAAACACTTACAAAACATGCTTACATAGCTTCAGCCACTACCTTGCGCACTGCCCAAGGGCTGCACCAGCCATTATGCCAGGCTAGCAATGTTTATTTGTCAAACTCCAGCTACCAAAATCTAGCCACCACAATCCTACACACTTCCCAAAGACTGCTTCAGTTTATTTGTCAAAGCTAGATATAACTTTGTCAAACATAGCTGCTCCTCTTACCATTAATTCTTAAACTCTCTATTATTTTATTTATTTTCTTACTATTGGGGGTCCATCAGATAATCTATATCTAAAGGCCAAGAGAAAGGAAAAATATGGTATATGAGAGTCAACTTCGCTTGAAAGATAGTGTCATTATAAATATAGTGCTCTATAGATTTTCTCGATTTGAGTATAATCTTGTTTCATCACCACATAACATGTGAGCAATGAAAGATTGTATGGTATCATGTTAGTAACATGCAAGGGAATTCGTACTTTCAAGGAAAAAAGCGATACAACGAAGATTTAGTACCAGATCATCAAATCACCATTATTGATTTGATATCTCAGATTGACTTCATGAAATGACATTATATAATGGATGATTCTATTTGACAAAGATTTTCAATCAAGATATATTCAACGTTCTTTTCATTCTTTAGTTACAATTTACAAAGAATACATGAATGAGGGAATGGTTTCAGACATTATGCTTTGAATATTCTTCTCAATATTATCCACTCCAAGCAATAGCTAAGGAAAAAATTCTTTATGATAGACGGATATAAATCTGTCTAATTTATATGTAACAATAATAAAAAGGAAAAGATATTCCAAAAGCGGAATGTATATCAGAAGTGCATTTGGTTGATTCAATATCGATGACCTTAGAAAAGAATTCTTGGATCCCATAGGTCTTCATGATGGGTACTAAGCTAACTATAGTGGAAATTCATATTTATAAGGTTAATAAGATCCAACTATCCTTAGATGGAATTAAGCTGGACAAGCCTGTGTACAGGATGCAAAGAATTTTCCAGTAACAAATGCAACTTTTACATTTAGAAAACTAGACTAATTCATTACTTGTGAAATCATATTTTTGTATAGGAACTATTATACCACTTTCTTACAAATTCCAATTATTAGAATTGCCTAGTTTACATCTAAATTCAATGACATGGCCATACTATTTTCTGCAGCGCAGTTTACAATTTCGCATTTATTTTCCGAGCATCCAAAAAATAGCATTACAAATATATCACAAGTTAAATTTTTAGTTACCTTCTAGTTAGCTACCAAGACAATGATGCAAACAGATATGAAAAAGGAGATGGTAGATTGTGCACAGTGATGTAAGCTTAAACTGCTCCTCACCTGGAATTCTTGTACTTGCTTCTGTCTTTCAGCTTGAAGCTTACCAACTGTGCTCAAAAACTCGCCAACTGTGGACTCAATGCGCTCATTTACAGCTTCGGCTAGAGCTTTACCCAAGAAAAATGCATCCAGGATACTCCTATTGTTACCATCGCCTGCAATAGTAAGTACCTTATTAGTTCAAAACAAACACTTGTAAAACAATATACTCACATCACAGTCTCCATTCCAATTCAAACAAAAACTAGATGAACTTCTGAAGAAAAAAGGATGTGAAATGGATAGATTGTGTGGTTGCTAAGATACCTCCTTTCGGGTGTTATGTCACACATTTGGTGACCACAGACACTTAACATGGTACTCAAGTTTTCTGGTTCTCTTACCAAACAAGGTTAGTGATAGAATCCCAGCCAAGAACAAATAAAAGTAAACCATGAGTGCAGAATCAAAACACTTGGAAATTGAACCACAAGTATGAGAATCTCATCACTTGAAAATAAACACAACACTCAATTAATATTCATCACAATGACTTCAACAGAATTGCAAGGAGCCTTTATAATGCTCAAAAGATACATGTAGTGGAAGAAGTGGGTGAGGATAATTAAAACAAATACTGGATATATATATATATATATAATATCTTAAAGACTTAATGTTATTTTAGTAGTGGTCTGATGGTGGATTTACTCTTCGGGCTTCCTAGCATATGCAAGAAAGAATGGGTTTGGCAGTGGGAACCTTATCGGTTAGCCTTTTGGATTGGGCTCTTCTCCTGGTTCATATAATAACAAATGGTGCTATCACCGAGAGCCAAGCAAAGAAGGAAGGGACAGCGGATGCCTGAAAGACCTAGTGTTAAAGGCACCTGGTCCCAAGCACCTACCTAGGAAAGGATTACATGAATCACCAGAATAAATGCAAAATTTTCGGAAAGGGCTACCTGGAAGGCTGGAGCACTAGAGTGAAAGCCACACAAGGTAGGGTCTCATAGACCAATTTAAACATAAGATGGTACTTAAGCCTTTAGATGAGCCTCTCTTCTTGACTTTAGTTGTACTGTTCTATTACTACATATTTGACAAAAGTCACAAAACAAAACAAACCCCAGAATTCTGTTCTCAGAAAATTGAGAACCCAGTTTTCTTGTTAAAGCATGACCGATTGCCAAGAGAAACCCAGTGCAGCAAATTGAATGCATGGTTAAGAATGGATACTCCTAAAATTTGCCCAAAAGTTACAATGTCCAATCTAAATTACAACCAGACCCCTCCGTAGAAGAGAATCATGAGGCATACTAAACAATCCCTATTCCCTTCTGATTTCTCATGCAGATGCAGAAGACAAACAAACAGTGAGTATGAAAATTTTGATAATCTGCAACCCATACTTTTTTTTTTTTGAACCAGGCAACCCATACTTGTGTTTCTCCAAAAGGTGCAATACGAAGCATCAACAACACTTCAAATCAGAGTTGTATTGTATCAAATACAACACAATACTTCAAATTACACGGCAAACCCTCTTTACATAGTCATAATTCAACAAGCATCATTATACAGGTGAACTAACAACAATTGAGTAACCCCAAAAGGGACAATATTTTGCATTAGCAAAACTTCAACACAATACTTTTAAACCACACATAAATCCTCGTTTGGCAAACCCTCTTCATATAATTCAACAAGCATCACTATAAGGGTGAATTAATTAACTAGAAATCCTTGAACACTAGAAACAACATAAAACAGCAAAAATTAAGCCATGTACCAGAGCCAGGGCCACCAGGCCAGATGTTGCTATTACACCGAACTCCAATGGCTTCTTGAGAACCCCTCTTGCCGGAAAATCCAAAATTTCTGAGCTTGGGATCTGGAGAACAAGACAAATTACGAGGAACAGCGAAATTTGAAGACGGATGATAGAGACGAGATTGAGATTTGGACAATGAAGGCGAAAAGGGCGTCGGAGAAGCCGAAGGCGAAATTCCGCTGCTCATTTTTTCACAGACTCTCTGTATCTTCTTCTTCTTCTTGGATTCTTCTCTATGGCTTCGCTGTCTTTCTTCTTCTTTTTTCTTCAATCTCGCACTTCAACTTAAACCAAAATTTCTATGAGCTTTCTTGAAGAAGGACGTTGCTACACCAAAACTGGAAAGGAGAGAAAGAAATCTGTCCTTGAGGAAATAAAGAGTAAGTTGTAATAAATATCACACCCATGTTTTGTTGTTCGGTCTTAAAATCACAATATATATATATATATATATATATATATTTTAGGGGCTTGGCGTGTTTGAATTGATTTAAAGTGGTAGATTATATTAAATTTTTATATTGACAAAGGAATAAGTTTGGGACCAATTTGAGAAATTATACAAATATATAAGATTCATCTAAAATAAATAAAATATTTAGGACTAATTTGAAATTACCTCATATGAGAGAGTGAGTGGAGAGAGTGGTGACATTTTTTAATTTTTAATTATTTTTTGCATTTTTTTATCTCATTTATTTTTTTAAAGAAGTGGGGGGAGTGAGTGAGGGAGAGAGAGTGGTGATTTTTTTTTTAATTTTTTAATTGACTATTTTTTACCAATCATAAAGGGGTGGAGCCATATAATATAGTATATATATATATATATATTGTTTTTTTCTTTTGTGGAAATATATATATTTTGACAAAATCTATTATTTCCTCCCTGAATTTACACCAAGCCAGTTAATCAGTCTCTGAATAATTAAAATACACGATTTAGTCCAAGAAATATTTCAATTATCAACTATTTGGTCCCGAGTGACAATTTGGTCCCTAAATTTAAACTAATTTTTATACTTTTTGGTCTCTAAATTTATACTAAATTAATACTATTTGATCCCTAAATTTGAACTAATTTTATAGTTTTTGGTTCCTGTACTAAATTAATATTATATGGTCCTTGAATTTAAACTAGTTTTATACTTTTTGTTCCCTGAATTTATACTATTTAGTCCTTAAATTTGTACTGGATTTGTAGTTTTTGGTCCTTGAATTTGACCCAATGACCAAATTGTTGACAGTTGTAATAATTCAGGGCCTGAATGGTATATTTTGATTATTCAATGACTGATTAGTTGACTTAGTGTAAATTCAGAGACCAAATAATAAGTTTTCTCATATTTTTTTTTCCAACAAAAACACAAAAATTAAGGCAAAAGTACTCTTAGACACTCAAAGTATGGGGTCATATTTTTTGGGTCAATTATATCTCATTTTTTTTTGTGTCAATTATACTCTTAATTTTTGGATACAATTGATTCAAATGTGAAATATTAAGAATAAAATTCATTCAAATATAAAACACTAGGAGTACAATTGACTTAAAAAAATTTCGAGGGTACAATTAAAATTGATCTCAGACTTTGAGAGTACCAAGAATACTTTGTCCAAAAATTAAAGATCCTTTTTCTTGAAAATGAGTTTTAATTTTGGAAATAAAAAAATATATTTAATGATATTATTTATTTTTTATTTCAAAGTTTAAAATATTAAATATTATTTTTAAAATCTAAGAAATAAAAAATTTCTGAGAGTGAGAGATATTTTGAACTCGAAAATTTTTTTAAAAACAAATATGTTCTAATTTTGTTTATTTTTTTATCATCAAAATATTTAAATTTTTCAGGCCAAAATATTTTAGTTTCGTATGACGGCCTTAAAAATCTTTAACGAATAAAAAGAACTGGGCCTATATGGTGTGTAACTGGGCCACGCTGAACTTCTTGGATTTATTGGACGTGCTTCTTAAGACGGTTACATTTATATTTTTTTTATAATAATTCTTTATCTTTTTTTTATCTAGATCTTTATTTTATGAATAAAGGGTCATTTTGGTCTTAATCAAGGTTATTAAAACCGGACCGGCCATTGAACCGGCTGAAGGAGGGGTTCAAGGTTCAATGGTTCAACCGGGGTCCAACCGGGGTCGGACCGTTGATAAATAAATAAATTAAAATTAAAAAAAAAAACCTATATATGATAAAATTTTAATTCAAATATTCATAATTAGGTTACAAAATATAATTATAACATTAATATATTAATACAATTTTCATAATTTAACATGAATTAATATAGAGATAATCAATTTTCATAATGTTCAACAATATAATATCATCAAGTGACATTTTATGATCACTTTCTCTATCAAATTTTGGTTCATAATCAACATTCTCTAATATTTGACCCATAATTATAAAAAAAGACCAAAAAAATCAAAAAAAAAAAAGAAAAAAAAATAAACCAGGACCGGTTCAGGCCGGTTTTGCCTCCGGTTTTTGGCCGGTTCAGCCCGGTCCTCTGCCTGGCCGGTTATTAAAACGACTCGGACCGGCCTAATGGCCGGTTCCCGGTTCAACCTGTCGGTCCGGTCCGGTTTTAATAACTATGGTCTTAATACCAGCCAAATTTGTGAGTTTTGGTGAAAAGAAAGGCACGTGTCTTAATACCAGCCATCCACATGAAATCAACAGCCTTGATGTAATACTGTAGGCTACTTTAGAGAAAAAGGCGCCAAACTCACTAGGATGTGCGATTAGATTTTCTAGAGTCTCTACATTTTTTTTGTAGAGTTAGAGAGAGAAAGGAAGAAGAAGAAGAGAGAGAAAATATAAAATTCATGAAATAAAAAAATGTAAAATCATATTTTCTTTTTCTCTCTCTTATTTTCTCTTCCTTTCTCTCTCATACTCCACAAGAAATGTAGAAAAAGGAACTTTAGAGGATTCAATTCCCAAATTTATACGGCTAAAATGAACAGACACCTCTTGAATTTTAGGCTTGGTGCACATAACACCCTTGAGTTTTTAATTTGTGCAAATAAGACCCTTGAGTTTTTAATTACGTGTAATTAGCACCCTTTTGTTATAATTCTGTTAAATTAATCTCTTAAGTGCCACATAAGCAAGGTATAATAGTACTTTTATTTAAAAACCTAAAATCCATCCAAACTCAAACCGGAAAATATTTCTCTTTTGCGTTAAGGCTTTCCCTTTTGTAATAAGGACCAAAATGCATTCCCTTTTGTAATAAGGATCAAAATGCAATAGAAAAATAAAATGGAGCTTCAATGTACAAAATGAGCCCCTTCAAAGGTGTGATAGTTCGTGATGGAGTTCTGCACAGTTGTTCTCTGCCACGGTGTTGGTCGCCATTTTCCCGTTGTTGAACGTACATGTCTCTTTATGCGTCCCTCCCTTCCCATTAATTGTAAGATGTAAATGATATGATTAAGAATATATAATAATAAGAGGGGAAGAAATTCAAATGTGATGAATATGTAAATTCCAATTCCCTGGTTGCTCTGTTACTTGAGATCAGAGAATAATACATGATGATGCGTTGCTCACTCAAATGATCAGATCTTTGATCATATTGTTGTTCCAAATATAATTTAAAAATTGATTGATTTTATACTTGTATAAAATTTTTTGAAGAGACAAAGAAATTAAATGATTTCGAGAATATAATAGATAAAATTGATTCAAGTAACATAATTAAAATATAAAATACAAGAGACTTTACGTGTTTTAACGGACACGCAAATATGTATATAAAATTTTAAATGATTTAAAATTAAGAATTATAAATACTTAGTTTTAATTAATATGGTTTATTTTTTAATAATACAAAATGAGGAAAGGATCACGCTAATTAACTTTCATTTCCATGATGATGATTATTGGAGATTATGGAGCAAACGCAGCGGAAAAGGTAAAAATAAAATTTTATAATCTACTCCATAGGATCCACTAATTGTGTTTATAACAGTGAGATAAAATGTTTACCTAAATCAAACGGATGCTTGAATGATTGCAATTCCAAGAAGTCCACAGACTAGTGTCCTTCCTCTGCCGGTGATCCACACGAACAGTTTGGCAGATACTCAGGTGTTAGCCTCCAATCTCTTCTCTAAGAGATTATGGGAACCAATCTACAAACCTTGAAATTTCAAGAACACTTCTTGAAAAATCCAAGAATCAAAGTGGCGCACTAGTATGGAATTTTTCCTAAAAAATTCCTCACCAAAACTCAAGAGATGAGCACACTACTAAGAACGAATTTCTTGGCTACACTTACTCTAGGTTTTTTTAGCCTCTCTTACTCTCACACACAACTCGCCCTTTAAGCCCTAAGTTTAGGGTTAGTTCGAAACTCTCCCTTTTTCTTCTTAGGATATGCGACATTTCTTGTGTTTTAAAGAGTCCCTATTCCTCAAATTAGGGAATCACAAAATCTTGATTACAAAATTACATTAACATTATAATTCAAGATTAAGAGGCAATCTCAATTTAAATTTCAAGATCATATCTTGAAACCTAAATCTAGAATGCACACTTCCCATTGGTTGGAATGAGTCAAGAGGATTTGAATTCTTAATTAAAATATTACATTAATATCTTAACCTAAAATTCAAAATGCATTCTTGAAATTCAAAATGCAAGATCAAATCTTGCATTTGAATCTCCAAGAATTCGCCCCCTTCTTGTTTGTTTTATAGGAATTTAATAAATAAGCAAACAATCCTAATTCTTAGGAACCAACTTATTAATTTCCTTAACAAATTGAATTTAAAATATTACCCTAATATCTTAATTCAAATTTAAGTATTGAATTCAAATTAACAAAATCATATTTCATTAATTAAATTCAAGAGTGTGGCGCCACCTCATCTTATTCTTCAATATTAGAAAATTTAATAAATCAATAATCCCCTAACTTTTAAGAAACTTAGTCAATTCATTATTCCCTAATATTTTAAATAAGAATTCAATTGTAAATAGATTAATCAAATTAACTATTTAACAATTAATATATTTAAACTTGTCTAACAAATTTAAATATTACAAATGTAGATTTTATTTAAGACAAGACTTCATGTCCTAGGACATCCAACTATGTCTTAAATTGTGTCACTAAAGTGACTCACGAATTAACCCTAATTCGTGTCCCATTCCAGTATCTTGATTCTGCTCATGTGTGACCCAGCAGGCCTCATGTGAAATTGACAGCAAGTCATCTCTATGACTCACAAGTCGAGAGCGGACTCTAGCAAGCCATCACGACTACCCAAAACACGTGAGTTATCGTTTTAACATCAACGACTTAACCTTAGTACCACCTTGTCATAGTCCCTATTGTCACACGATATTTTGGTCATGGATAAGGCATGGGAAAGTCATCCTTGTAATCCAAACTATAACTTTCTCGATTCCTTGAGTTAGTCCCATTACCCTGTGTGGCCACACATTCCTTGGAATAACTCATCGAGGGGCCCAGTCAAATATCTCTCAACTTAATAAGGGACAAAATTCCTTATTGGTCAACCACATTCTCCAGCATGGCAAACAACTAAACCCGTACCTAGGTTGTATGACTACCCTGTTACGGGCAACGTTGGACTAGGCCAAAGTTCAGCATCTACAACACCGGAATAATGAAGACCTCAAGTCTAAGGGCATCGTTACAAGTGTACAGGAGAGACTAGCTTATGACTAAACCCATGCAGGACTCTCTGAGTCGGTCCAGCAACTTGTAACCCTTTACATAATTGCACCATGACTCTCGAGAAGCATCACATGCGTGCATCTCTATACACCGAAGTCATGCTGGTCTTAGTTCATTCACGTTCCCACGTAAATAATCGACCAGGGACAGTTTAGCATAATTATCACATAATTAATCAAGGATTGTTATCATAGTAAACATGCTAATAATATGATAACGACATAATTTATCATTCATAAATAAGTCAAACAATATGGTCATACATATAAAATGATTGGCCCTAGGGCACAATCTCCATCAACGCGGACCCATACCCGTACACCTGTCACAATGCCCTTAGACCTGAGGTCTTCATTATTCCGACGTTATAGATGTTGAACTTTGGCCTAGTCCAACGTTGCCCGTAACAGGGTAGCCACACAGGCTAGGTACGAGTTTAGTTGTTTGTCGTGCTAAGGAATGTGGTTGATCAATAAGGAATTTTGTCCTCATTAAGTTGAGAGATATTTGACTGGGCCCCTCGATCAGTTTGTCCAAGGAATGTGTGGCCACACAGGGTAATGGGACCAACTCAAGGAATCGAGAAAGTTATTGTTTGGATTACAAGGATGATTTTCCCATGCCTTATCCATGACCAAGATATCGTGTGACAATAGGGATTATGACAAGGTGGTACTAAGGTTAAGTCGTTGATGTTAAAACGATAACTCACGTGTTTTGGGTAGTCGTGATGGCTTGCTAGAGTCCACTTTCAACTTGTGAGTCATGGAGATGGCTTGCTGCCAATTTCACATGAGGCCTGCTGGGTCACACATGAGCAGGATCAAGATACTATTATGGGACACGAATTAGGGTTTAATTCGTGAGTCACTTTAGTGACGCAATTTAAGACATAGTTGAATGTCTTAGGACATGAAGTCTTGTCTTAAATAAAATCTACATTTGTGATATTTAAATTTGTTAGACAAGTTTAAATATATTAATTGTTAAATAGTTAATTTGATTAATCTATTTACAATTGAATTCTTGTTTAAAATATTGGGGAATAATGAATTGACTAAGTATCATAAGAGTTAGGGGATTATTGATTTATTAAATTCTCTAATAATAGATAACAAGAGGAGGGTGGCGCCTCACTCTTGAATTTGATTAATGAAATATGATTTTGTTAATTTGAATTCAAGATTTAAATATTATTATTTCATATTTCTATAATTTATATTAAATATATATTGTACATAAAATATTAATTATATATGAATATAATATGGTTGTCATTAAAAAAAAGAGTTTGCCCCCTATAAAATATTTTTGTCTCCGCCACTGGTTTGTGTGTATAAAATATTGTCATCTCATTCACAACATCATTTCATTCTCTCTTATAATTACTAACATATCCATAGTCATATCAATTTGGAGTCTCTATAGTGCACTATAAGTATAGTGCACTATAAATGTAGTGCTGAGAGAAAAATGAACAAGCAGAGAAAGAAAGTGCGTCACATTGACACTTTCTCACCCTACATTGTTTCTATCTCTCTCAGCACTACACCCCTAAAGTACTATAGAGGATCCAAATTGCTACTCATACATAGGGATGTTCATGAGTAGAGTATGGGTAGGGTACCTTGATCTTCGAACCCGGACCCATAAAAAATTATCATCCCATACGCGTGTTGGAGATTATTGAACAAAACGCAGCAAAAAGGTAAAATTAAAATTTTTATAATCTCCTCCAAAGGATTCACTACTTGTGTTTATACCAGAGAGAAAAGACGTTTACCTAAATCAAACGATTGCTTTGAAAAATCGTAATTCCAAGAAGTCCACAGACTCGTGTCCTTCCTCTGCCGGTGATCCACACGAACAGTTTGGCAGATACTCAGGTGCTAGCCTCAAATCTCTTCTCCAAGAGATTATGGGAACAGATCTACAATCTTGGAATTTCAAGAACACTTCTTGAAATATCCAAGAACAAGTGGCGCACTACCAAGAACGAACTTCTTGGCCACTGACTCTAGGGTTTTTCGCCTCTCTCTCTTCCTCACACACAAATCGCCCCTAAAATCCTAAGTTTAGGGTTAGTCGAACTCTCCCTATTTTCACTTGGGATAGGCGACTCTTTTCCCTTGTGCTTATAAAGAGTCCCCACTCCTTAAATTAGGGAATCACCAAATCTTGATTATAAAATTACACTAATATTATAATTCAAGATTAAGATGCAATCTTAATTTAAATTTCAAGATCATATCTTGAAACCTAGAATGCACACTTCCCATTGGTTGGAATGAGTCAAGAGGATTTGAATTTTTAATTAAAATATTACATTAATATCTTAACTTAAAATTAAAAATGCATTCTTGAAATTCAAAATGCAAGATCAAATCTTGCATTTGAATCTTGAAGAACTCGCCCCCTCCTAGTGGTTTTATAGGAATTTAATAAATAAGATAACAATCCTAACTCTTAGGAAGTTATAACCAACTTATTAATATCTTTAACAAATTGAATTAAAATATTACCCTAATATCTTAATTCAAATTCAAATCTTGAATTCAAATTTAAATCTTGAATTCAAATTAACAAAATCATATTTCATTAATTAATTCAAGAGTGAGGCGCCACCCTCCTCTTGCTATCCAATATTAGAGAATTTTTAATAAATCAATAATCCTCTAACTCTTAGGAGACTTAGTCAATTCATTATTCCCCAATATTTTAAACAAGAATTCAATTGTAAATAGATTAATCAAATTAACTATTTAACAATTAATATATTTAAACTTGTCTAACAAATTTAAATATTACAAATGTAGATTTTATTTAAGACAAGACTTCATGTCCTAAGACATTCAACTATGTCTTAAATTGCGTCATTAAAGTGACTCACGAATTAAACCCTAATTCGTGTCCCATAACAGTATTTTGATCCTGCTCATGTGTGACCCAGCAGGCCTCATGTGAAATTGGCAGCAAGCCATCTCCATGACTCACAAGTCGAGAGCGGACTCTAGCAAGCCATCACGACTACCCAAAACACATGAGTTATCGTTTTAACATCTTTGAGTTAGTCCTATTACCCTGTGTGGCCACACATTCCTTGGACAAACTCATCGAGGGGCCCAGTCAAATATCTCTTAACTTAATGAGGGACAAAATTCCTTCTTGGTCAACAATATTCCTCAGCACGGAAAACAACTAAACCCGTGCCTAGCCTGTATGGCTACCCTGTTATGGGCAATGTTGGATTAGGCTAAAGTTCAGCATCTACAACACCGGAATAATGAAGATCTTAGGTCTAAGGGCATCGTGACAGGTGTACAGGAGAGGCTAGCTCATGACTAAACCCATGCAGGACTCTCCGGGTCGGTCCAGAAACTTGTAACCCTTTACATCAAGGCAGTCAAGATCTAGATTTAAATCGTAAGATCGTAAGATCTTACGATCTTGCAAGACCAATCCTAGTTAAATTGGATGCAAGATCGATTTTGACCAAGATCGAAGCAAAATCGCTTGTTTTTTCGTAAGATTGGTAAAATCGTACGATCTTACTGTATATATTTTTTTTAAGCTTTTTTTTTTTTTTAAAAAAAAGGCCCTACGGATTTTTTTTGTTTTCAACTCCAAAAACACCAAAAAATCAAAAACCCTAACGCCTAATTCCCTTCCTCATTCACAATCAGACTTGCGACTTGCCTCCTTCTCCTTCCTTCGCGTTTGTCTCGTCGTCCTTGCTTCTCGTCGTCGGCTTCCGGTCGTCGTCCCGTCGTCGGATTCCGGTCATTGTCCCGTCGTCGTCGTCGCGTCATCTTCGTCCAGTCGTCAGCTTCACGTCGTCGTCGTCGTCGGTTTGTCTGAACTCCAATCTTATTTTGCGTTGTGTCTGAAGTCTGAACTGAGTGAACTCTACTCTTGGTGATTAGTTTAGGAAGAATTTGGCCCTTTGATTGGCGTGTCTCTGTTAGTGTTTTCTGGTATTATATAAACAACATAAGAAATAGGGAAGAGTAATTATTGGAGATAGGCATATTCTATAATGACTGAGAATAATACCAAATATCAATCCCATTTACAACAAACACCAAGTTCGAATCTGATTGTCCCATAAACAGTCAACGTTGGAGCCTTTGAAATTGTAGTAATTGCAGATTAGTATCTTAGTCTTGGCTTCTTGTGTATAATAATTAATTCTGCAATTGATTAATGCCTTTAATTTCTTTAGAGCAAAACAAATGTTACATATTAGCTCAACAATTTTCTGTACAAAAAATTAGCTTTTGACTGAACTTATGATAAACATTTTAGACATATTAGTTAATTAGTTAATTGCATGTTTTTGAGACTATAAATTGATGATGTTGGATAAGGATGTCAAAAAGGTTATTTTGGATTCCCATATCACTGTGCAGAAATCTGTGTAGCTTAGCTTCATTAAGGATGTGTTATTTTAATTACATGCCCTTCATTAGTTTGGGAAGATTTTAAGGCGAATTGGTCCCTACCAGTTTCGCATGGTTGTCAATGGGAATAGGATAGCTAGCTTTAGTTGTCAATCTGTGTAGCTTTTAATCTTTCCTTTGTTGTATGTTGTTTTCATG
>QANZ01026696.1:187177-211179 GCA_003254925.1 Chamaecrista fasciculata | reverse complement strand
GTTTAGAATAATTATCACATAATTAATCAAGGATTGTTATCACAGTAAACATGCTAATAATATGATAACGACATAATTTATCATTCATAAATCAGTCAAACAGTATGTCCATACATATAAAATGATTGGCCCTAGGGCACAATCTCCATCAACTCGGACCCATACCCGTGGGAGTATGAATATCAATCACCATCTTTATACTCTATAAGTAGTCGAATACCCAAACCTAGAGAAATTTAAATAAATTAATTTTTTTAAAAAAAATAAATATAATCTAATTAAAGCAATTTTATTTTTTGATTAAATACACAATAAAAGAGTTAAAATTAGAAGTTACAAATAGTAATTTTATATATATTAAAAATAAAAAATAATTACATTATATACTTTAATATATATATTAACATGGTGGCAACAACTAAATACATCATATATATATATACATATTATATATATATATTTTTAAAAATTAACATAATAATGTAGCGGCTAGGGTTCGGGGTGGGTACCCCTATGGCCCTATCCCAAACCCGTACCCGTAATTTTAAATGGATAAATCACCATGCCTGGACCTGGACCCAAACCCAACAGCTAAAATTTACGGATACCCATCGGGTATGGGTATTTTGATTATAAATAGAAAAATTTAGTTTAGGTAAAATAATAATTTTACATACCCTCATTTATTACACTTATAATTTTCTCTCCCCCATATATCATTTCTCATCAATTTTTTTTCACTCACTCACTCACCTCTCTCTCTCTCTCTCTCACACACACACATAGATATTATATATATATATATGATTTTATTTTAATTTAGTTAAAAAAAATTTTTGTTCATTTGCAATGTTATTTTTTTTTTTTTGGATAAAATGCACTTTGGTACCCTGTGGTTAAGACCGAATCCACTTTAGTACCCTGAAAGACAAAATTTGACACTTTGGTGCCCTGAGGTTTGCACCGTTAGCACTTTGGTACCCTGTGGTTATTTTCCGTCAAGATTTAAAGGAAAGTTGCTAGCATTTTTGCAAAAATTACAAAATGCCCCCAAATAGTTTCAAAGTTTTTAAAAACGTCCCTAGATCATATTATTTGAGGACTAAAATGAAAATTATAACAAAATTATGGGGTCAAAATGTACTTATGAAAAATACTGGAAAAAGAATAAAATTACATATTAGTCCTAAATCTGGAAAATAAAATGCAGTTTAGTCCTAAAACTGTGTGGTTCGATGGTGAGAAGAGAAACTTTACAAAATTTTAGCAAAAATTACAAAATGCCCCAAAATGGTTTCAAAATTTACAAAAAGATCCCTAGATCATGATATTTGAGGACTAAATTAAAAATTACAAAAACTTTTTGGGGTCAAAATGTAATTTTAGAAAATATAAAAAAAGAAATAATTACATATTAGTCCTAAATCTAGAAAATAAATGCAATTTATTTTTACCCATATTCAAATACAACTACTTAAATAAAATTTTGAAAGTAAACTTGAATAATTTGAAGAATATTCCCATAAATTAATTTACAAGTTAAATAAGTAATATTTAGTTTCACTTCATCAATTCTTTTAGTTAGTTGTGTTTTGATTCGTTTTACCAAAGAGAGAGGATCTAAACGCACAAAAGAAATCTTGTTGAAGAGTGAAATATGGTTTAAGCAACAATAGAAACTAACGGATAAGATGTAGTAGAAATTGACGGTCACGATTGAGCCACGTCAGCACTTTTTGTTAAATCTTGACGGAAAATAACCACAGGGTACCAAAGTGCTAACGGCACAAACCTTAGGGTACCAAAGTATTAAATTTTGTCTTTCAGGGTACCAAAGTGGATTCGCCCCTAATCACAGGGTACCAAAATGCATTTAACCCTTTTTTTTTCCCCAACATTTTTCTATTTATTTGAGTAAAATATACAAAATTGTATACTTTAATCTTTAGAAATCATAGAATTAAATCAAATTATACATTTTAATCCTTTTGTCTTTAAAAATTGATCCTTAAAAAATAAATTAAAAAGTAGGACTCATCAAAACACATGCTAAATTTTTAGAGTTTATAATTAACATATATATTTCTACATATATACTTAAGCAAGTCCATGAAGAAAAAGTTGGGTGCTTAAATGCATTGAAAATCAAGTTCAATAATGTGCTCCCACCACTGCAGAACATAAATTGGCTACAAGTTCTTCGATACACCACATAATTGCCAACGGCAGTTCCTATGTCATTGCTACATATTCTTTTGGCTGTCGTCACCCGACATAGTTTAGGCAACGATTTTCTTTTTCCTTTTTTTGCTGTCGTTTGAATACTTTATTTATGACTTATGAGATCCATAATATTAAGTATCACTTAAAAATTAAAACAAACTCAGTCATCCTCATTCCTTACAAACATATATAGCACCATTTCATTGTAAAAGCTGAAGTGTGCACACCCATTACATTTACACCGCAACACTTGGGCCCAGTTCGTTTCCGTTTTGATTATAATCTGTTTTGATTATACTCATAATAAACATGTTCGTTTACGTTTTTTTCCTGATTCAATTATAATCATGATTTTTTAATAATCAAACACACTCAATTACACTTATACCCCTATACATAAACCTATAATTACCTATACTCTAATACAATCAATCCCCAATCACAAAGGGCAAAATTGTCATTTACTTTAAAATTGGGTCAGTTCGTAAATATCCATTTTTGTGTTTGGGCTAAAATGTTATTTTGCCCAAATAATTTAGAACTGAACTTGAAATTTTCCCCAATCATATCCCTACCAAATAATCAACAACCATCCAAACACCACTACAAAAATAATCAACTTTGATTATAATCAAACTATGATTATAATCAAAACAAATTTTAAAAAAAACGGAAACGAACTGACCCTTGATTGTTGAACATGTTGTTGTTGTTGACTTTATGGTTGTGAAAAATGAAAATCATGAGTTAAATAAATTGTAAAATCAGTAAAAGTAAGATTTTACTCACTACAGTTGTAAACTCTTATATGATTGAAATCGAGTCAAACTTCGATAATATACAATAAAATTATACGATTTTAAGATTTAAAATTATATTTAGAACCACAAATTTTGCACAAAAAAAATCAATTAACAAAGTTTTTTTTAAAAATCTTATTCTCTTGATCTTTTCCAGCATCATCTTCTCTGTCATCCTATTCTATATCATCATCTTTCTCATCACTATCGATTTGTTTATTTCAAATAAAATGTGTAATATCCCATTGTTAAAAGGGACTAAATCGCAAGATTCAGAAGTTGTTACAAAACAAGTGAGTGTGATTTGTGAGTTTAAACATGATAAAAGGAGCTAAAATGAAATAAGTAGGAGTATTGTAGAAAGAATATAAGAATTAGGGAGAGTTTAATTATTATTTAGAAAGTTTGGGGGGGAGATTTGTAGTTTTTACATTTGTTATAAATAGTATATATATATATATATTAGAAAGAGAGAGAAGGATGAAGGAGTAGGTGGAAAAGAGAAAAGAAGGAAATAAAAAAGAAAGAGAGATAGTCAGAAGGAAAGGAAAAGAGAGAAAGAGGGAGCCGAGAAAGAAGAAAGGAAGAAGAAAGAAGAAGAAGAAAGAAGAAGAAGAAGAAGAAGAAAGAGGAAGAAAAAGAAGATGGAAATCAAGTGTGGAGTTTGAGCCACCAAGAGGTAGGGTTTTCCTCTTTCTCTCCTCACCTCAAATCCTATTTCTTACATTGGTTTGCCTAGGGTTTCCTAGTGTTGTGTAATTGATAAATTCTCTTGATGCTTGTGTGATGTATGCTTTGTTTCGTGATCTTTGGTGTGTATATAATTAAGAGAACATGTATAGACTATGAATTTGAGATAAAAGTGCTAACTTGAAGTTAGGGTTCATATGCTTGAGTTTGATATTTGATGAGAACATGATGTTTGTTAGGTTTTGATGCAAAATCGTGGGTTTTATGATGGGAAAAACAGATTTCAAGGACTGATTTGAGGAAAACAGAGTTTTGGGAAAAATTGCAGTTTGGTCCCTGATTCTTGTTTTGTCACTTTGGATTGGTTTTGAATTGTTATATATGAAGGTTTATGTATGAAAGCGTGGCTTTAAGCATGAGTAAGGGTTTGGGTATGAATTATTAAGTGAAATATGTGATGATGAAGTAATATGAATAATATATGATAATGTATATGTGAGTTATATATGATTTGGGAATTAATATTGTGGTCCACGTATGTGTTGGACAATACTAGTTGACATGTTTTGTGATATTTGTTCATTCCTTTAAAGGATTTGGGATCCAAATGTAAGAGGATGTGCTTGAGTAGTGAGTAATGTATAGACGATATGTTAATGAATTAACATGAAGGATAGAATGAGAATGTATGTGTTAGATAGACATGAATTGTAGTATTGAATATGTAGATGAAGAGAAATGGATAATGAATTGTAACATAAGAACTTGGGAAGTTAAATGAATGTGGTTAGTTAATGAATTGACAATGTGGCCCAAATATGTGATCTAAAGGTAAGTGATGGTTTATGATTGCTGAACTGTGATTAAGATTATCATGTGATTGTTGTATGTCATGATTCACTGAGGGGTGAGTCTCTCCCCGTTTATTCGCGATGAATATTCGGGTAATGGCTATGGTGGATTCCATAGTTGGCCTAAGTGTTGATTTCTTAGGTGACAGGCTGATTGGTATGTGCGCACACCGGGAGACGTCCTGGAATCCTAGGTCGTGATGATCACTGTTATTTGATCATGACATTTGTGCTGGGTTACCTATTGTGAGATATTTGGTTGACACGATTTGTCACCACCAACTTTATGGTATTATGAATTATCATGTTATCGTATTGTTGTGCTGGTGAAAACTACAAAGCTGGATTAGTATAAATCTAACCTTGAGTTCACAGTAAGATGGCAGTCTCCGGATATTCGGGGTCGTCGGATCCTGCAAATAAGAATGCACAGGGGTCTCCATGCGATTCTCCTCCGATGCTTAAGTTAGAAGAAAGATCAGAGAATAGTGGTGGGTTGTGTTTTTGGAATGAGAGGCGTTACCTGAGAATGTGCCCTCTTTTCCTATTTATCCTCCTTCCCTTTTGTCCCATGTTCGTACGAGGTCTCTCAGGGACGTTAGGGGTATTTTCGGGGATGCATAGGGAAAAGGTCGATGTACTTTACTGCTCCGATGTGACAGCTATCACTGTTGGGCTGCAGTGGGATGTCCAACCTTCCTTTTTGGGAGTCAGTGATAGCCAAGAGTGCTTTTCACTGTTTCTTCTGCGCGCAGGGAGCGTTTTCGTCCTTTTGCGTGTGCCTCTTTGTCCTGCCGTACACAGTAGCTGGAATGGCCTTGTCCGGTCACGTGATTTCAAGGATCTTTGCATTTAATGCCAATATTTTAGCATTAAATGCTCGAGTGGGAGGGGACTTGCTTGGGTTGCTTCGTCGCCGGGTAGCATTTACGTCTTGACGTTGATTCCGGTGAGTGACTGGCTCTGCTTTCCGAGGAGTATATATCAGCTGGTATTCCTGTATAGTGGTACTGGGCCCTATATGGACGTTGAGTCCCCGCCAGCTTACCAGTTTTACAGTATTGATGCATTATTTATTATTAATGGTTATTGTTTGAGAATTAATTACTGAATGTTTAGTCTATGAGTTGTTATGTGTATTATATAACTGATGTTGTATTAGAGTTGCATGTGTAACCTCTGTTTGAAGTCTGTGTTTGAGTGGGGATTGCGGTTTAAGTAGAGGGACTTAAACCCTACTGAGAATTCCCAAATTTTCACCCTATGCGAAGAGTTCTAAGGTGCAAAGAGTTCGTGCTGGGAGCTCAGTAAAGACGAAAGGTAGATTAGTTTAGTTTTATTGTTGTCTGTTGACTGAACTGGGCCCTGCGTGGCTGTTTAGAGGCAGAGCCTCATGTATTATTATCAGTTTTTAATTTTTGAGTTTTTTTAAAAAAGAGATGTGTAACATTGTCTTTCGTTGTTCCCTCGGCTTTAAAAGTCTAGGACGTTACAAAATGGAGGGAGCAAATTAAAATTTTTGGGTGAATTATAAGGACTTGATTAATTTTCCATATATCTATTTATGTGTATGTGTGTAGGGTAACTATATATCAACAAAAACCCAGAAAGATCCAATATTGCAAACACTTATTAATTCAACACAAATTAAACCACCATCTATAACTCTATGCTTAATTTATCTCCCTATGCTTTATTCGTGTGTATGAGAGAGATAGGTTCTTCACGTATTAATCTAACTTGAAAGCATCACGTTGCCATTTGTCGCAGCATCAATTCAACTTTCTTTTTTAATTTTCACTTATCCTGTTATCCATTATTACCATGATGACAGTTATTATCTCCAATATCACCACCTGATCATTCAGCAACAAAATTACGTGAGTGGCCGAGATCCTATATATGATTGAATTGAAAGATAAATAAATAAATAAATAAGGCTAAATTGAACTTTTGATTTTATATATTTTGAGTGAATTTTAATCTAGCTTTTTATTTTTTTTTATTACAAAATTGATCTTACATACTTTTTAAAAATTTTACCTTTTGGTATCAAATCAACTTTCGAACCCAATTTGATATTATTTATTGACAGTTATAATCGAATAGAAAAAAAATATTCATCAAAAGTAACTTGTAATTATGAACTCTTTATTTTTGAACTTAAAACATGAGAGATTTAACAAATTTCACTCATTTTGGTCATAAAATGAGAGGTTCACTTCTAAAGTTTAATTTGACATTATTTACTTATAACTTGCATTGACGAAGAAATAACTCATCAAAACAACAGATAACTTTCAAGGTAGAGTGATTTGGTCGTTAACACCAATAGATGAAGAAGGGAGTTTTCAAAGGCAAAGGGGTTTGGTTAACACCAATAGAACGAGTAGGGAATTGGCTAAATGGGAGGAACCTCCTCCATTCATGTCCTTCGAAGTTAATGATAAAATTTTCACATTTTTTTTTAAAAAAACAAGGTTAAATTGCACTTTTAGTCCTATAATTTTTGCTCAAGTTTCAATTTGGTCTGATAATTTTTTTTGTTGCACTTTTAGTCCCATATCTTTGTAAAAAGTTGCAAATATAGTCCCGTATCACTTTTGGTACCATATCTTTTGGCCAGGTTGCAGAATTAGTCTCATATTTTTGTAAAAAGTTTCACCGTCAGTCTCACCTGATCTAAATATGTAGGACCAATTCTATATCTGACCCAAAGATATGGACAAATTCTACAATTTGACCAAAATATATGAGACAAATCCTGCAATATGACCCAAAGATATGTGGGACCAAAAGTGTAACATGAGACCAAATCTGTAACTTGAGCAAAAAATATGGGACCAAAAGTGCAACAAAAAAAGTTGTGGAACCAAATTGAGACCTTAGCAAAAGTTATGGGACCAAAAGTGCACTTTAGCCAAAAAATAATACATAATTTTAAATTTTTGGTATTCAAACTTTAAATAAAAAAATTATAATTCATGTTCAGTCTTTAAAATAAAAAAGTTATAATTTCTAAAAAAAGGTAAGACCAATTTTGTAAATAATAATAATAATAAATGGCTGCCCTAAACATTAAGAACTAAAGGTGTGATTTAGTTCAATAAATAAATAAACAATTAAAACACTTCAAAGTTTCCTTACAGTTTCCACGACAACATCGAGTTGCTGAAACGAGCGCAAGTTGAATGGAGAAGAGAAGCAGAAAAAGCAAAATAAGGTTCCATAAAAGCTTGAGATTGGCCATCTTCATCAACATCTCATCAAATCAAAAGGGATTTAAACTTTGTAAATTGTAATACAGTCTATGAATGACTTGATTTGGGAATGGAAACATTCATGGTGGACATCTATCTATTTATAGACAATATCCGACACTACATGCTGGTATTTTTTTTTTTTTTGAACCAAGCTGCTGGACAAAAATTTGAATTAAGAAAGTAAATTATTGAAACCTTGATATAATATTATTTTTAATAATGACAAATTGATTAGTTGGTTTAACTTTACACTAAATCTAACTTGGAACATAGCCAAGAATTTGAATCGTTTCTCTTAGTGCACAGAAGCTTAGGGTCAGTTTAATTTTATTTTTAAAATCATTTTTAAATTTTGTTTCGAAATATCAAATATGTTTTGAAATATTAAAAAAAATTGTCAACAAAGATTGACCTAGTAGTTGGTAATGAGTAAATTTATAACCCACTAGATCGTGAGTTTGATTTCCACTACCAATGAGAAGGCCTTGTTGGTAGACGATTTATAAGTACCTCTATAAGCGCTCATAAAGCCTGAAGATATGTCCTAGCCTTGATGAGTCCTCGGAGCCCAACCCACTTTAACTTTTCTTTACAAAAAATCAAGGTTATTAAAACCGGACTGGCCATTAAACCGGACGAAGCAGCGGTTAAAGGTTCAATGGTTCAACCGGGGTTCAACCGTGGTTGGACCGTTAATAATTAAATAAATAAAAAAATAAACTATTTAGTTTAATATGATAAAAATATATAATAAACTCTTTAAATTTAAACTTGATTAAGTAAGAAAGTAACAATTAGGAGAATAAAAAATCAAATTTTGAAGTAAAAGCTATCAAATAGTGTATTATTTTGAATCTAGACGTATTGAGAAAAAAAGTTCCTTTAGAATATCATCATTTTAATCAAGAAAAAGTAAAAACAAAAAAAAATTGCACAAAAAGCCTGAACCGGTTCAACCTCAAAATCGGCCGGTTCAATGCGATTTTCCTGGTTTTTGACCGGTTCAGGCGGTTCTTGGCCGGTTCTTGTTCTGTCCGGTTTTGTACTCAACTCGGACCGGACCACTGACCGGTTCGCGGTTCAACGGTCCGGTTTTCACAACTCTGCAAAAAATAATATCCGTTCAACATGAATTTAAAAGTTGTCTTGTGAAATTTTAAATAAAATCAACCCTTCACACTTTGTTTTAACCAGTGTTGTCATAACCGAACCGGACAAAGACTCGGACAAGTGTTCGGTTCACGGTCTGATTGGTTAAACCGGTCGAACCGTTCGGTCGGACCGGATGACGCAATAAATAATTATTTTAAATATATTAAATATAAACCCTCTCAAGTTTCAACTTTCAAGTCCAATACACATAATTTTAAAAATTGCGGAAGTTATGGAGGGACTGAATTGAAAGGAAATTTTATTAATGGGGATTACAATTATAATTTGCACATACACATGGAAGCATACGACTTGCAATGTGATGTCTCACTCATTCATAATTGAGTAGTAGTGACCGACACTCTTTGCTTAATTATTGCTCTTTTACTTGTTTTTTTTTTCATGTTCAAAAAAAAAACAAGTAAGCCGGTCCTATATACATATATATTAGGGAGAGAGAGAGGGAAAAAAAAATTTCGAACCCTAAGGCCTAAACGCATCTTCCTTCCTTCCTTCCGCCGCCCCGCATCGGCTTCATCATCGTCTCAGTCTTCACTCTGTTCGCTCCGCCGCGCCGCATCGTTGTCGTCGGCTTTCTCTGGCCTCGTTGTCGTCGGCATAGTCAGGCTTCGCCGTCGGCTTCATCATCCTGCTCGTCGTCTTCGTCGTCGGCTTCATCAGGCAGTGTCGTAGAGAAAAAAAAAAATTGGCTGAACCGGTTCGTGAGACGGTTCAGCGGGTGGATCGGGTTTCTGGTTTTTTGCCAGTTATTCACGGTCCAACCCACACTTCGGTTTTTTGGGTTGAACCAGACCGCCTTGCACTTCGGCTCCCAGTCGGACCAGCCGGTCCGGTCCGGGTTTAACATCACTGGTTTTAACTTTCAAATGGGTTTAAAATAACCTATGAAGTATGGACACTGACACGGACACGAGATACAACACGGACACAGACACACCGACACGTCAAATTCTTAAACTTACATGACACGACACAGTATATATTTATATATATAAATAATAACAAATTCATAAATTTTGATGAAAAATTAAAATTATAATATATATTAATAATATATGTCATGTGTGCAATTATTTTTTATTATTTTTCATATTAAAATCACAAAAAAATAATTTTATATTTTGAAATTTATAACTATGTGTCGTGTGGGTGTCAAACACGCCCGTGTCTAACACGACGACACGTTTTCAAAATGAAGTGTACATAGTTTTTGACCCAGTCTTCGATCCAATAGTAGCAACGCTTCAATTTTTCATGCTTAGGGCTATTGCTACCGTGCGTGATTGTATCAAGGTTCAATTTTGAGTCATTATCTCTTATTTATGATATTGGTTGCGCTCAATAAATATAAATATATAAATATATATACTATAAAGTAACACCAAAGTGTATGTTTTTTTGTTGATAATATCCGGGTTGGAAATTCCAAAGAAGTAAACAAAAAATTAGAAAAGTTGAAATAAGCTTTGGAGATATATTAATTTCATATCAATCGAAGAATCACAGGGTATATGGAATGCAATTTTAGTTGAAGAGAAACTAATTCTAGAAGTGACGTTTACTTGGAGATCATCCAAAACAAGAAGTCACAAGTTTTAAAATTTGAAAATGTAATACAAAATAATGGAGAAATATATGAGGATATAAATTAGATGATTCAATCAAGATTGATTAAATGGAGGAAAGCATCAAAGGTTATTTGTGATAGAAAAATTCCATTTGAACTACGGGACAAAATTCTCGCATATCTATAAGGCCTATTTTATTAGATAGTATCGAATGTAATACAAGAAATAATAGGATTAAGAATAAATACATCAGACAGAAAATTAGGACAGCACCTATAATAGAAAAGTTAATTAAATCATGCCTTAACCTTAAGTGGCTNTCCCAATATCATCTCATCTCAATCTCATTTCAACCAAAAAACAACAAAACACCTTCATCTCATCCAATCCAATCTCATCTCATCTCATCTCATCTCATTATTTCCTACCATTTCTACCCCTATACAAATCACAAAAATCCATTTACTTTTTCCTACCAACCACAATCATTACAACCCTTTTTATATAATTTCACACCCTATTTAACATCATTCTCAATAAAATCACCCAAACACCAATACATCATCTCATCTCATCCAATTAAATTATAATCTCATCCCATCCATTTGGATTGGATTGGATTGGATTGGATTAGGATTGGGGTTCTCCCAAACAGGCCCTAAGTTAGAGACAGTTTTTAGAGATGTGTCACCGTTATCAACTAAACTAGGCCCTCTCATTAATTAATTAAACTAAGACTCGACTCCAAAGTCTAAAGTATCGCGTTGGCAAGAAAAAGTCTAAAGTCGAAAGTATCACATTGGACCTTTCATTAATTTTAGTTTTTTAAATTTACTTATAATACGAAATTTACTCAGTTTATTTATACTCATAATCAAATTAAATTAAATTATAATCGTAATAATTATGTTTGTTTTAAATTTTTTTTATTAAATTATAATTATAATTTTTTAATAATTAAACACATTCAATCACAATTATACCCCTATATACATACCTATAATTATTTATACTCTAATACATTCAATCACACATTATAAGATTAAAATGATAATTTACCTGAAATGGTCGACCGATTTTGTCACCGGTCGACCGGATATCGACCTGCGATTGATAATTAGCCCGACATTTGGTCGACCATTTTGTCACTGGTCAACTGAATATGGACTTGCGATTACAACCACATCTCGACGTTTAGTCAACTAGTGTAAAAAATGATCGACCGAATATCGAATATAGACATTTTTCTCTTTCTTCCCCAAGAAGCTTTATGCCACATTTGATATTTTTCCGGGTCCGCATGCCTTTTTTTTTCTCTCACATTGTGCCAAAACGGTCGACCATTTTATTCCTGATTGACCGAATGTCGGGCCCTGATTGCAAAAATTTATACAGTTTAGTCCTTCCGGTCAACCATTTCATAGGCAAAAATAATGTTGGTCGACCAACCCAATAATCACCTCAAAAGTTGCTTACGATTATAATCAGATTATTGCGCTTCCCGTGGCAAACAGTGACATAATCAGATTTGTTTTTATAATCAATAATAGCATCTGAACACCCCTTAATTTTTTAAAAATCACATTCCATTTTTTTCAACTTTCTCTTCCATTTCTACCACTATACAATTTATCATTTTCCTCACTATCTATCTACCAACCATATTACATACCCATTTCAATAATTTCACCCTAATAATCAACATTCATCCAAACAACCTATCAACAAATAATCTGATTTGATTGTAATCACACTACGATTATAATTTAATCTGATTTTATTATAAGTGCAAACAAAGTGAGCCCTTATGAATTGAATATTTCGTGTTTCTACTTTCTATTTCTCTCATTTTTTTTGAAAAATATTAAAATCTTTTATTTCAAAACAATCCCCTTTGTTACAAAAAAAAAAAAAGGAATCATGCGTGGGCCAANAAAAAAAAAAAAAAAAAAAAGGAATCATGCGTGGGCCAATGAAACTTCAAATTAGTCCTAAATATATGAGATATATTTTAAATTGGTTATAAATATTTCATTTGTTTCAAACTAGTCTTGCATATTTTTATAATTTTTCAAATTGATCCCAAACTAATGATACCTCTCACATTCCAAGTTCAAATGCGATGAATTTAGACCCCTACAAATTGCTTTTGAGGAGTACTTTTTCTATCTCATTGGTCTTGTCAACAAACAAGGGCAAATCAAATCCTAAAAGTGAATCATTCTTTTCAAAGTCAAACAAGCAAAATTAGTCATGTCTATATCATTTAAAGTCTAAATATGACGAGTTTGAAATTATGTATTAACTTTTGAAGAGTTATTTATCTGTTTAGTTGAAACCATTAACAAAAGAGGTCAAATCATATCTCGAATATAGGTTTGTGATTACTTTGAAAAATTATAAAAATATATATGACTGGTCTAAAATAAATAAGATATTTAGGACCAATTTAATAATTTTGATCTATGATGGAAAAGTAGGATAATTTTTCTTTTGATTATTACAATGAAAAGTAACAAAAAAACCTAAATATAAATATATACAAAATTGATTAAAGAGATGACCATATTAAAATGTTGTAGCAATGAAAATTCAATGAAGTTGATCTACTCGGAGCAAAATATTAAATAGAAGATTTATTTTTTGTTTTTGAAAATTGTAGTGAGTAAATGAATCAATTTATAAATAATTGAAAGATACGACTTAGACACTTAGTTCCTAAAATATTAGAATCATACAAAATTTAGTTTTTTGTACCTTTTGGTCTATCGATTTCTATATATCTTAGTTCTTAAATTTGTATTTTTTTAATTTCCCTTATTGACCAATTCGTCCATAATTGTGATATTTTTGAGATCCAAGTTATATATTTTGATTATTAAAAAATTAATTCATTTTGTCAACATCTGAGGGTATGTTTGGATGGGGTGTCAAGGGGGGAATGGAGAGGACATGAAGGGACAAAAGGTATAAAAATTATGTTTGGCAGTTTTTTTAGGGGGGAGTGGAGTGGATAAGGAGGGACATTTGGCACCCCAAAATTCAATTTTTGTTGGCACCCCAAATTGGGGTGCCAAAGAAGGTGTGGACAGTTTTTTAATTTTTTAATGACAATTATATCCTTATACTAACCAAAAATAACATGTGTCCACCCTATTCCATTCCATTACTAATAACTTCCAAACAAGATTAACAAGTGTCCATTCCTTTCCTCATTAAAAACTCCCAAACAACATATCTACTTAGTCCATTGATATCCTCTCCTTTCCACCCTAAGTGTCCATTAATGTCCTCTCCTCTCCATCCTCACTAAAACTCCCAAACATAGCCTGAAGGTAGACCTAATTCTTTCGATATACCAAAATATATAAACAGTAACAAACTATAACTAAAGGCCACCATTTGTAACATATATGAGTAAACTAACAATTCCATTTTTGAAATATCATTCAATTGAAAATTTGATATATGAAAGATTAAAATATACAGTTTAATCTATTTGAATCTTTTAGAGACTAAACTGTGTAGTTTAATTTTTCAAAATCCAAATTTTTAACTCAATGATTTTTTAAAAAATTAAATTATTAGTTTATTACTCTATATATAAACATTACAAAAATATAATACAAAAATACTCTTAGTTTTTCTAAAGCACGAGGCCATTTTTAATTGTACTCCCAAAATTTTTTGGGTCGACTGTACCCCCTAATCTTTTTCTTTTGTGTCAATTGTACACCTAATTTGATAGTACAACTGACTTAAATGTGAAACAAAAGGTGACTCAACAAAAAAATTGAGAGGTACAATTAAAACTGGCCCTAGTTTTTTGGATGTGATTCTCCAAATAGCTTATACTCATATTAATTGGTGCTCTGATTGAGAGCCAATCGGCGCAGAGGGAGCGGCCTATAGTTTGGATTAAGGTACGTGCGATGCGTTGTACCGAACACTAGAAGTTGTATGGAGCTGGGTGGAAGGGGCTATCAATAGACCAGTGTCGATAGCATGGGCAGTCGTGGACGTCAACTTCCAAAGGGATATGTAATTATACGAGTCTCACATCGAGTGGTTAGCTGAAAGTAAGATACCATATAAGACCTTGGCTCTCAAACCTCAACAGTCAGCTAACTGTTGAGGTGTGATTTTCCTAAGAGCTTATATTCGTATTAGTACCAAAGTACTTTTATCAAAATATAATTAAAAGACATCAAACCAAAACTTTTTCATTTGCACATAGTTTGAAGTTTTGGATCTTATTGATACAACTTTAAAGTTTTGCGGTAAAACACAGGTATTCCAAAATTCAAGAAAGTGCTTTGCATTTTAGCCTTAATATTAGATTATTAGATACTCCCGAAATATAAGCTGCTTGGGCGCGTTATACAAAATTAAAGAAAATCATCTTTTGATAAATTCCCATAAAAGTTCAAAGTCATTAGTCATCAATACTTGTCAAAGGTACCATTTGATTCAATCCCCTTTTAATTAATTTGAAGAAGGGTTTTGCTGTAGAAAAAACCCTAGTTTAAGCTATAGAAATTTTCTCTCTACTTTTGACACGTTAATCAATTAAAATAAAAGAAAAAAGAAAAGAAAAGAGAGAGTGAAATAAAATTTCCATAGCTTAAAGTCTTAAACTATGATCTTTTCTATAACAAAACCCTTTGAAGAATCACCACATTTGTTGACTTGACTTACCAGACCCTACCTGGTTTGATAATGACTATACAATATACATATATATCTTATATTATATGGCTCTACCCCTTTCTGGTCGTCCACATTTTAAAACTATAGTACAAAATTAATAATAAGAGGAAAATTATTATTTGATCCCTTTTTTTTTTACTGTATTAACGATTTAGTCCCTCATTTATTTTACATACATATTTGCATGCTAGTTAGGGCAGGCAAAGCCTCTAATACTCATATATGTCTCATACATGTTTGGCTAAAGTGGATCCTACCGCGTTATTTTTGTCAATGACTCCACCAATTAATTAATTAATTAATTTCCACAAACATCAATTTTCCTGTCTCCTCTGCATAGTAATAATGAGTAATGGCGATAATTTAGAGGGCTATGGATTTAGGATGAATATTTAGAATATATTTGATCAGATATCATATATTAGATATGAATATGAATAATAAAAAAAATAAAAATTATTGAATATTATATAGATACAAATTTTATTTTAATTATTCCATATCCGTCTAAAATATATAAATAATTAAAATATCTAATATATGAGATCTTATCATATAAATATTTTATAATAAGTATATTATATATATTATTATATTTTTAATTGTTTTATTTTAATTAATAGATATCGAAGAGATGAAAATAGGACTTTAACTTTTAATTTTATAAAAGACCACCACCCTTATTGTCTTGACTTACCTGACTTTTATTGAATATGGTTTACGTGTATCAAAATAAATAATTATAGGCAAATCACCCTTTCGTGCTCCGAACGTTTGTGGTGATTTTCAGTTATACCCATAACGTTTCATTTGTGTCAGTTGTGCCCCTAATGTGAAACGTTAGTTTCAATTATGTCCCCAATTTCAATCATCCACAAAAAAAAAAACACCATTTTCGCACAATTTGAGCTTGGTTTTGATAAGATTTCATATGGGTTTTAATTTTCGGACATCACAAACTTGATTCCTTGGATCAATTTCAAAGATTAAGCTCAAAATAGCCCCAAATCCGAAGAAAATCAAACCCGATGAACCCCAAAAAGGACCAAAACGAAATGCAGCAAAATGAAGCATTTTTCTCAAAATTTCCATGTGCAAAATGATCCTTAGGAGCCGAAAATGAGTACCCATAAACTCATTTATCAAAACAAACTGAAATGAACACGAATCGAAGCTCAAAAGTTCCGAAAAAAAAGTACACTAACGAGGGAAGGGGCACAACTGACACAAATGAAACGTTAGGGGCATAATTGAAAATCACCGCAAACGTTAGGGGCACGAAAGGATGTTTTGCCATAATTATATGGTTTACAAATTTGACAATCACTTTTTTTTTGGCTCATTATAATAAAAAAAAGTACAAAAACAAAGAAGTCCAAAAAACTATTTTGGTTCTTCAGTTATGCTTAATGTTTCAAATTAGTCTCTCAGTTATTTTTCGTTCCATATTAGTCCTTCGGTTTTTCAAAACTTGGCACAGTCACTACAAAAAAGCCTTATAATTAGTGGCCCTTATCTCCTGGCGGTTTTAAAGAACCGCCAGAAAATACCAATGTTTCAGCGGTTCTAGAAAACCGCCGAAACATGTTCAGTGGCAAATTCCCCAAACCCTTTGCATCTCCTCTGCATCTCCTCTGATGAAAACACGATTTCGTTTCCCTCCTTCCCAAAACTCAATTCCCTCCATCTGAAAACACAATTCCCTCCATCTAAATCCCTAAACCCCTCTCGTCGATTTCGATTCCCTCCTTCCTTCAACCATTGCTCGCTGGTTTCTTGCTCGACCTTGCTCGACCTTGCTCGTCGATTTCGATTTCGACCTTGCTCGTCGCGCTGCTCGACCTTGCTCGCTTGCTCGACCTTGCTCGTCGATTCCCTCTTTTCAATCCTTCTTTCTCTGTTCGACCTTGCTCGTCTGTTCACTCCGCTCGTGATTCTTCCCCAAATTTCGTCCGCCCCAAACCCTAAATTTCCTACAGCATCGCTCGCTGCCCTTACTGCATCGCTCGATTCTGTAAGTGTCGATTGTGTCCCTCGCTGTTCTTTGTTCATCTATTTTTTGCTGTTTGTGCTTAGCGATTTTTCAGTTTAACTACCTAACCTCACAAATAAACTGAATAGATGAACTACCTAAGCATATACTGTAAATGGTTGAAGGAAGTGTTTAGCGATTTTGTGCTTAGCGAAAAATATTTGTGCTTAGCGATTTTTCAGTTTGTGCTTAGCGATTCTTTGTTCTCTAATATTTAAGTGTTCGTTTGTAGTTTGTGCTTAGCGATTTTTCAGTTTGTGCTTAGCGATTTTTCATTACACTGACAATATACTGTAAATGTCATAAGCATATACTGTAAATGTCAAAATTGAATCCTGAGTGAGTTTTAATGAGAAAAATATTTTGTTTGTATGTCCTGCATTCATAGCTGTCTTAAGTGATGGCTGAACTGAACTATAGGATTGGTCTTGGTAATGATATCTGTTGTTTGATAACATGTAGAAA
Organism: Chamaecrista fasciculata; assembly: GCA_003254925.1. Classification (NCBI taxonomy): domain Eukaryota; kingdom Viridiplantae; phylum Streptophyta; class Magnoliopsida; order Fabales; family Fabaceae; genus Chamaecrista; species Chamaecrista fasciculata. The sequence continues at coordinate 193,404 of QANZ01026696.1, read as the reverse complement.
CATAATCCAGTGAAATGATGGAAACATGGTTGTAGGTACTGTGAATTGGAGTTAGAAATTGGATTATTTTGGGAAAGCGAATATAATTTCTTAATTTTTACTGCTTCATGTTTTGCCCACTCAATTTGTTCAAAAAAAAAAAATGTTTTGCCCACTCAAGAAAATGGAAGGAAAAGGTGAATGGTTGAGTGTGGAATTAAATGTGCTAGCCAATATCTCTGTCCATTCCTACATTTTTCTTTCTGTAGTATGTGACATCTGAACTGATTAACTGAAGCAATATACGAAATTTCATTACCTATTCCTTTAATAATCTGTATTCAATTAGACGTTAGAATGACAGTGGCTTCCATGTCCACCCCCTTTGTTCCCTGTTTTCTTGCTTTTTTTTATAATGAAGGGCATGTCATGAAAACGAAACAACTTCAAGTAAGCTTGGTTCAGTTCCTCTCCTTTTTTTCCCCTTTAATTTCCGAATAATTATATTTACACGCTGCTACTTTGAAAAGAAATTAACGTTTGATGCTGAATTTTAAATCCCTCGAAGTTCTTACCCACCTTTTTGTCAAGTATTTGTGAATTGGAAGATTTGAGTGGTATATGAGTTCTAGGTACTGTGAACTTCTTGATGTTAGAAATTTAACTCTTGTTGGCTAAACTAGTTATTACTTAGAAAGCAATTTCTGCAGCTTAATATTTTACTCAGAATTTTAGTATATGGAAACATGGTTGTAGCAGCAGCATAGGCAACTCTCTGACTCTAATCAAATTCTCTCTGCACCAACTCACTAAAGTCTTAGAAAGAAGATTGTTTTAGTTTACCTAATGAGGTTTAATTTCTGTTTACCTAGTTTCTCAATGAAGCAAAAGTCTTATAGCAAGTTTCTGGGCTGGAATTTACATTTGCAGCAAAGATGATACCTTTTATTTTATTGGAAGCAAAAGTCTTATAGCAAATTCTGCATTTTCAAATATTAGAGAGACAGAAGTTCACCTTTTCACGGCCATTTGTACCCATAAATAAAATTCCTAGTAGTTTAAATTCTGCATTTTTTCTTCTCTTTTTTTCTCCCCTGACTATATTGCAATTTAGTTAACTTGAGGTGCGTTTGTTCCTGATTTGGTGTTCTATCACCATGTTAAATTTTTAGTCTTCTAGATAGTAAAAAGTATACCATTAAACCTCCGACTGCTTATTTTCTTTTGCTATTGTATATTTGGCTTCAAATCAAGATGCTTGCATTATTTGTCTCCAAATTAGATTTTCCTGAGACCATAAATGTTGATAGTGTAATTTCTCATTCTGGACATTCTGCTTGGTACTTTAAATGTGTAGCGCATGCTTTCTGACCTTTCATGTTGATTTGTTGGGTTAGGTTTCAAGATCAGCATCTCAATTGGAAGTTATTCTTGGAGTTTTAAAGAACTATTGCAAGGCTAGGTTAGGAAGGGATATTGTTTCAACAGCCACCAAACACTTACATATTTTTGAGGTACAGCGAGAGCAGTTGTTTTATATACATATTTAATATGTATTTTTGGTTGAATATGTATTTTTGGGCACTTATCATGCCTGGATTCTACCATTAAATGATTAAAATTGGTTGAGTATTTTGCTTTCTATAATCCAACTTCTTGATCTAGCTGAATGATCAATCTTATTTTGGCTTTTATGTAACCTCAATTGCTGTCTGAGAAGATAAATTTACTATTTCATTTTATTATGAAACAATGTGATTGTAATTTGGGGATTAGAGTTGTCATTGATCACTTGGGAAAATTATGGGTTTGAATAAAGACTTGTAGACCTAGGGTTTTGTTACTCAATTTTCAGTTTCCTTGTAAGATGTTCCACTTGAGTAGTTAGTTGCATGATGCCACAAAGTAGGTTCAGACCCACCTATTGTTATTATTGCAGCAATCGATTTTCTGGTCTGTGGTTTGGGTTGGTCTTTCAGCTGTGCATGAATTGAAAGTGACTTAGAGCAAGTTTATTTATGATAAAGTTTATTTAATACTATGTCTTTTATGTGTTCTCTCAGGTTTTCTAATGAAAAATAAAATATATACTTTTCTTACAACTCAAACCCATAGTATTTGACTCTTTTAGAAGTTCTTTCTCCACATGTCCTACTTTTTATTTTTGAAAAAATCTTGTGGTGGCAAACATCTAAAAACTGTGCTGCAGTTTTTTCCACATGAATATTCTTTATTCCTCTTCCTGCTGCTATTTGTTGTTATATAATCAATGATGGGTTCTTTACCAATTAGTTGATACTGAGGCAGTGCGGCTAATATTAATTTAGTCCAAATCAGTAGGAAGTGTTAGGGCGAAATGTTTATGTACAGTTATGTTTCGTCTCTTGGTTCTCAAACTTCTAGCATATAGAAAATGGGCTTGTGAATTGCACCCATCATCTTGAACTGCTGTAGAACTCTGTTTATTGCTCAGTTTTTGGTTTTTCTTCCCTCTACCCTTCTCTACAGACATGTTAATATTTCATGATTTGTTAGTATAACTTGCTGAGATAAATATTCACTACACCAGGAAATGCAGATTGCAAAACTTCTTTGTCTAGTAATTTCTTGTGTGAGAATTTGATGAAAAACAGTCAGTCATACTGTATGTATGTATATGAGGAAGATACTTTCTTCCGGTCTGGCCTAAGATGTTTTCTTGTACTTCTCTTTATTAATTACTTTCTTCTGTATATCTTTCTATCTGGCCGTATATATATATATATATATATCACTCCACCCTCTCATTGGTTTTTAATTTAATTTTATTACTACTCTATCTCTATATAGATGAAAATATATACTGCTGCTTTCTTTAATTTAATTTAGTTAGTAGATCAGCTACTATTTATATATATGTTTTAGTCCCTACTGCAAATTCTGTTTTAGTCCCTTCTGCAAATTCTGTTTTAGTCCCTGCTGCAAATTCTGTTTTAGTCCCTGCTGCAAATTCTGTTTTAGTCCCTTGTGCAAATTCTGTTTTAGTCCCTGCTGCAAATTCTGTTTTAGTCCTTGTTGTATTTCTATTTTAGTCCCTGATTCAATATATCTTGGTTTTTTAGTAACTTTTTAGTCCCTTTGTATTTTAGTCCCTGATTCAATATATCTTGGTTTTTTAGTAACTTTTTAGTCCCTTTGTGGGTGCTTATGAAGTGTCTAGTATGTGTGAAGGAAGATGAGTATTATAAGATTCTGTAGTTCTGTGAATTCCTCAGCCAATGCATGAGTTTTGTGGTCAGTAGCTGGTAGAATGTTAGACCTGCTAACTAGCTCGTTTTGCCTCTTGTTTTCTGTTTTGATTAGCTGAATCTGTTACTGTTCCTCTTTATTGTATGCATTAAGGGTTGTTTCTAGGCTATTTTTCCATTACCACAGAATGATCAACAATGGAGCTTCTTGTCTTCGATTTTGGCTGGGTACTCGCATGATTCCTTATGATTCTTTCATTATCATTCAGATATTCTTTCATATATATACCAGTGTACAGAGTACAGACCACAGATTCGTATTATACATATTTCAGTCGAGATCTTCAGATATATATGTATACTAATCATGTTGATTAATTCTTTTCAATTCTTGATTTGTTATTATTTGGGATTTCTTCTTCTGGATTAATTGTTATAGTTCTGGACAATTTTGGTGGGTGGGAGAAGTGAAGGAGGAGATGGTTGTTGATTCAATTTGTTATAATAACAGGAAGTTGTTTATTGTTTTCATTTTTTTTTTCATTATAGAGATCCAAACTGAGCATGGGTTCTGTGTGTGATGCTAAAATGAGAAAGAAAGAAAGGAACATATGCATTGCCTTTGGGATGAGCAATCTCAGATACCATCATATTAGTTATACTATACATATCCTTATTATGCCTTAGTGTTAGTGTCAGTGATTGATGGATGCTGTTTGTTTAGTTTGTCAATTTGGTCCCACTCACAATTTTGATTGAACGAACTTGTTTCTATCACAATCATCATCATCATCTATTTGTTAGCTGAACTTGTTTAGACCATTTTATATATGTGACTTTTTCTACTTTTTTCTACAGATATTCAAAATTATAATTATTCATTCTTCATTGTCAAAATTTAATTCTTTAAATTAAGGCCAATGTCTCAAATTGGTCCTTATTTTGAATTATGGGATGGAAAATTGACTTGTTCTGCCTTCATGTCTGATAGTGGTCCATTTCTGTGATAAATCCTAAGTTTTGCCATCCATGTCTCAATTCTTAGAAATTAGAAGAAGTTCCATGATAGTGGTGCATGTTTTTTTGAGTGTGTGGAAATTAAAGATATGTTTAATGTCTCATTCTTTATAGATGTGTTTCTTTATGCAGGAAAAAATTATTGAGATTGAGTCAGAACAAAGTTCATCTCAAAAAATTGGACCCCATGATTCCCTTGCACAAGTATTAGGCCCAGAACACTCAGGAAGAGTGCGTGGCTTAGGATTTGGGCCAACTCCTTCTCATGTCTTTGGATTATCCACTACTAGCTCAACCTCTAGAAACAGTACAAATGACTCAAACAAGATAACACAATTAGAGTCACAATTAAAGGCTGAAACTGAGCTAAGAAAGAAGATGCAGAGTTGTGTGAAATATATGTTCAAAAACATGTTTGGAAATACAGCTCCACCACCAGAGTTTGCATCAATAATGGATGTTGATGAGGTATATTACTAAAACTATTTATTAAAATACACATATTTACGTATCAATTTTATTTGTAATTTAATGTTATAATTCATTTTTGCAGGAAATTCCATCTGATGTTCGTCCTTCATCTTCATCAAGTCATGCACCATGATTCCTTCTTAGTGTTAGATCAACCTACTATCATTTCTAGTGGATAAGACATTTTCCATGAATATTTAGATTTATGTATGGATGAAAGTTTAATTTTCATGAATATTGAAATTTGTATGGATGGTAAAATTTGGATATTTTGTTTATTTTATTATATTTTGGATAATTAATATATTTTAAGAAATATCTTAGATTTATTGATCTTCTTATTTAATTTAAAAGTTTATAATCAAATATAAATAATAATAACAAAATCAAAAATAATAAAAAAAAAAAAAAAAAACTGAAAGGCATTTAGCGGCGGTTCTCAAAACCGCCACAAAACAAAATTAGGTATATTACGCCTGTGCATTTAGCGGCGGTTTAAAAACCGCCACCAAATTAAATTACGTTTATATACCTGCGCATTTAGCGGCGGTTATAAAACCGCCACAAAATGGTTCCACGAAAATAGGTGCGCATTTTCTGGCGGTGCAATAACCGCCGCTAAATGGGGGAAAACCGCCGGTAAATAATTATTCCGGCGGTTGTTAAAAACCGCCGCTAAATGATTGCGACGCTGCCGATGCCGACGGTTTTCAGAACCGCTGGTATTATATTTAGTGGCGGTTTAAACCGCCACTAAATGTAAAAAAAACCGCCACTAAATGCCACTTTTTTTGTAGTGAGTTGGTCCCTCAAACGTTTTCCATCCATTTTTCCATTAAAAAAAAAAGACAAAATTGATTTTTAACTCCTAAAAGTTTGAATTTTTGCATTAAGGACCTTTTTCTCTATAATAGAACCAAAACGTAAGAAAGAAGAAATAACTGGGAAGTTTTAGTTTATTTCACACCAAAAAGACAACTTCACTCTCTCTCACACACACACTTTCTTGCTTGATTTCCCGAAAAATTAAGTGAGAAAATGGTGAACTATTCAATGCTCCGATCCTTAGGCTCCGTTGTAGCTCGTCGTTCCTCTCTCCATGCTCATCGTTGTTATGCCTCCGAGGCATGCCCTGAGTGGAAGGTGGCCATCCTTGGAGGCACCGGTGGGATTGGTCAGCCTCTATCTTTGCTGATGAAGCTCAATCCCCTTGTATCAAGTCTCTCACTCGTCGGTACCCCCGGCGTCACCGCTGATGTCAGTCACATCAACACCAGATCTGAGGTACACTGCCTTCTCCGGGTTCATCGATTTGGGGATTCGGAGAAATACTAGTTTTAATGTAACTTTGTGTTCTTTTACAATCTATGAAGATGTTTGTGAATTGGAATTGTAGGTAGTTGGATACCAAGGGGACGATGAGCAGTCATTGGAGGAATCCGACATTGTTATTATACCCGCTAGTGTGTGTGTGTGTGTGTGTGTGTGAGAGAGAGAGAGAGAGAGAGAGAGAGAGAGAGAGAGAGAGAGAGA
>QANZ01026696.1:168510-187053 GCA_003254925.1 Chamaecrista fasciculata | reverse complement strand
GAGAGAGAGAGAGAGAGAGAGAGAGAGAGAGAGAGAGAGAGAGAGAGAGGTTGTCTTTTTTATGTGAAATAAACTAAAACTCCCAAATTATTTCTTCTTTCTTACATTTTGGTTCTATTATAGAGAAAAATATCGTTAATGCAAAAATTCAAACTTTTTGAGTTAAAAATCAATTTTGTTTCTTTTACGGAAAAATAGATAGAAAGTGTTTGAGGGACCAACCGTGCCAAGTTTTGAAAAACTGAAGCATCAATATGAAACGAAAAATAACTGAGATACCAATTTGGAACATTGAGCATAACTGAGGGATCAAAATAAAATTTTGGCCAACAAAGAATAAGATCAAAACACCCTTAGAGATAAATTTATCAAATGCCTTGAGAGTTTTGATAAGAGTTTTAACCCATCAACCTTCTATAAATTAAAGGCTTAAGTGCAATTTTAGTCCCCTAACTTTCGTGAAGGTCTCAATTTGGTCCCCTAACTTTTTTTGTTGCAATTTTGGTCCCCTAACTTTCGAAAAGGTCTCAATTTGGTCCCCTAACTTTTTTTGTTGCAATTTTGGTCCCCTAACTTTCGCAAAGGTCTCAATTTGGTCCCCTAACTTTTTTTGTTGCAATTTTGGTCCCCTAACTCTTGAAAACATCTCACTATTGGTCCCAAGTGTACTTCCAAGTCATGAAAACGTCTCTGCATAATGATCCTTTTTTAATCCACTTCACCCATATTTGTCATGTCATCAGCCAACTCAGCCTGTCAGATCGACACTAACGACAGATAATGGATGGAAAAAGTGCACTTGGGACCAACAGTGAGACGTTTTCAAAAGTTATGAGACTAAAATTGCAACAAAAAAAGTTAGGGGACCAAATTGAGACCTTTGCGAAAGTTAGGGGACCAAAATTGCAACAAAAAAAGTTAGGGGACCAAATTGAGACCTCTGCGAAAGTTAAGGGACCAAAATTGCAACAAAAAAAGTTAGGGGACCAAATTGAGACCTTTGCGAAAGTTAGGGGACCAAAATTGCACTTAAGCCTAAATTAAAAAAGAGAATGAGAGTGCAGAGATCAAACCAATAAAACACATCATTTAAAAAATTTCCTTTGCAAGCCAATCGATTAACAAATTCGTCAGAAAAAGTCACGTAAAAAATACAATCAACGAATAGAAAAAAAAAATTAGAAGTGTATAACAATCTCAATAGTAACCAACTTCACAAAGATTAACCTTCTTTACTATATTTGATAAATCAGATTTAATCAAAATAATATATCAATATTTTCAAACTCCATACTTTTGAAGAGGGAGGTGATAGAATATTAAGATTCCCTTACATTTGGTGATTCCAATAGAGAAGTTGTGAAATCCCTTACATTTCTTCTATCACTCCCCCCTCAAAAGTTTGAATTTTCGAAAATTCTTTTCTAAAGCATTTGAGGACGATTATTTGAGTGAGATTTCAGTGAGAATTGAGGTTTTTGGATGAGTTCTTGAGTTTTTCAGCGATTTCCGTATGTTTTTCGGAGAGTTTGGGCCATTTTCCAGTGGGTTTTAAATTTTCTGCGTTTTCAGTTTTGGTCCCTCTGTCATTTGCTTTAACTTTTGTTGTTTTTGCATTTCTATTCCATTTCATGAAGAATTCATGGATCAGGGACCAAGATATAAAGTTTGAGAATCTTGAGGGATGCTCTTTCACTTTCATTTTGATAGTTAGGGACTAAAGTGAAAGGTACTTGAAGTTTTCAGGATTAAACTATAATTTAAAATTGATGGAGGACTAACTGTGAGAGGTTTTCAAAACATATGGGACCAAAATTGAGACAAAAAAAGATATATGACTAATTTGAGACCTAGAGCAAAGATACAAGACCAAATTCGAGATAAAAAAGGTTATAGGACTGATTTGGGAACTGGAGCAAAGTTACAGGACCAAATTCACACTTTGGCCGAATATTAAACACCACTTTATGCATGACCAATGATTGAAGATAGAGAATGTAATTAAAATTTGTGATTTGAGGAACTTAGGGATATAAGGATCATGATATAAGTTTTTTTCTTTTATAATATCTTATTATTTTTATTTTAATAATAATTTGTTTTATTTGAAGTAGTGGAAAGTTATTTAATTTTTCCACTATTTTATTTATCTCTTAATATTTGATAATAAAATTAATTTTGACCCATCACCAGAACACTCCTCACATACATAGTAGTATAAATATATATTTCAAGTTGAGGGAGTAAAGTGTTATAATTCAAAGTTCAGGGAGCGAAGTGAAATGAGGCTATAGTTTAAGGGGATAAAGTGTACTTTCGCCTACATACTTTTATTTTCTATTTTATCCATAATTATTTTTTTTATTAACATGTTTATATATATTAGTGGAAAGTGAATCTATACTTACAAATATTCGAAGATTTCATAATTGATAAACCAGATGAAGAATGAATCATAAATATTGTTGAACTAAAAGACGGATTGAACACATAAATAGATCTTATACTTGAGGATGAAAATCAATATCAACCGTGTTGTCAACAAGATGTCTATTATCATACTTACGGTCTGTTAGAGAAAAATCTTCTTTAAATATGTAAATATCACTAACTTTTCCATAACAATGACACTTAAACAAGAGTGGAATTTGAAAATCTGAAAAAACTAAAAGAAGGAACAGATATGAGATTATTCAAACAAAAATGAAAAATTACAAGGGAATTGAATAGGCAAATTGTAAAGTAAAATGGAATATAAATAGGAACTCTACATTGAAGAAAGAGGCAGTGATCGAAGAAGCCATATCCTATTTATCCTTAATTACAATGGGCCTTCAAAAAATACTTGTCTTCATCACTTGCTTCATTATGTCTGCATTTTGTGAGGCAAATGCAACACTTACACAAGAAACTGATGCTCTTCTTTATTGGAAACACAGTCTTCCAACTCAACCAATTTTGGAGTCATGGGTGTCTCCTTATTCTTCACACACCAACACTACTTCACTTCATACTCCATGTTCATGGCGTGGCATTACATGTGATTCTTCTGGTAGTGTCATTGAGTTAAACCTCAATCACACTGGTCTTCAAGGTACTCTTGATAGTCTCAATTTCTCTGCTTTTCCAAAACTCCTTCTTCTTAATCTCAAATTCAACAATCTCACTGGCATCATACCAGAATCCATTGGGTTGCTCTCAAAACTCCAATACCTTGACCTTAATAATAATTATTTCAATGGAACTTTACCTCTTTCTCTTGTCAATCTCACTCAAGTCTACATGCTTGACTTTTCACAAAACGATATTACTGGGGTATTGGACCCTAGTTTATTCCCTGATGGCACTGATCATCCCACCACTGGTCTAATTAGCATGCAAAGACTCCTTTTTCAGTACACCCTGCTTCATGGTACAATTCCAAATGAAATAGGGAATTTGAAAAAGCTAACTGTTCTTTCTTTGGATGGGAACTACTTTCATGGTCCCATTCCAACATCTTTAAGCAATTGTACACAATTAAGCATTCTCAGACTCTCTCAAAACTATCTCTCAGGAGTTATTCCTCCTAGCCTTGCTAAATTGACCAATCTTACTGAACTTTTCCTTTACACAAACGAGTTGCATGGTCATTTGCCCCAAGAACTTGGAAATCTTTCTTCTTTGACTAAGCTTGATCTTTTTGGAAGCAACTTCACTGGCCAATTACCACCATATCTGTGCAAAGGTGGAAAGCTTGTCTATTTCGTCGTTGCCTACAATAGCTTCACTGGTCCAATCCCTGTAAGCTTGAGAAATTGCTCTTCTTTAAACAGAGTTCGAATTGAATATAACCAATTGACAGGTTATGCAGACCAAGATTTTGGAGTGTATCCCAATCTAACTTACATTGACTTCAGCTACAATAGAGTGCAAGGTAAGCTCTCAGCAAATTGGGGTGCTTGTGGAAAGTTGCAATTTCTTAGAATGACTGGAAATTCAATAGGTGGCACTATTCCCGGTGAGATCTTTCAGTTAAAACAACTGCAAAGTTTTGACATGTCCTCAAATAGATTATCAGGTGAGATTCCTCCACAAATCAGAAATTCCTCTAGCTTGTACCTTCTAAATCTGAGTAGCAACAATCTTTCTGGTATGCTACCCTCAGGCATTGGAATGCTTTCTAATTTGGACACTTTAGACCTATCAACAAACAAGCTTGTGGGACTAATCCCTTACCAAATAGGAGATTGCCACAAATTGTTGAGACTAAATTTGAGCAACAATGTCTTCAATGGCAAAGTCCCATTTCAAATTGGAAACCTTGCCGCCTTAATTGATTTTCTTGATTTGAGTTATAATTCATTGTCTGGAGAAATCCCAGTTGATCTTAGTAAGCTCAATAATTTGATAAACTTGAATATGTCACATAATAGACTTTCGGGATCTATCCCTGATTCTTTTGGTCGAATGTTAAGTTTGTCAAGTCTCAACCTCTCCTACAACAATTTGGAGGGTCATGTGCCTAATAATGGCATATTTAATTCTTCTCATCCGGTGGACTTGAGTAACAACAAAGATTTGTGTGGCAGAGTCCGAGGTTTAAGACCTTGCGATGTCATATTTTCAAAACAAGATGGTGGAAATAAACATAAGAGAGTTGTAATAGCCATTATTGCTTCTTTAACTGGTGTGCTACTTGTTTCAATGGTGTTGATTAGGATTTTTGTTATTTGCTCTAAGAGAAACTCTAGAGTTTTACAACAAGAATCTTCACCCAAGAGAGAAAATCCATTTTCTATATGGCATTTTGATGGTAAAATTGCTTATGAAGAGATTATTAAAGCAACAGAGAACTTCAATGACAAGCACTGCATTGGAGAGGGAGCTTTTGGAAAAGTTTACAAAGTGGTGATGCCAAGGGGGGAAGTATTTGCCATAAAAAAGTTGATATGTGAAACAGATGACTTAGATATTGACAGTGTAAAGGCTTTTAAGAGTGAAATTGAAGCCTTGACAGAAACGCGCCACCGAAACATTGTGAAGTTGCATGGATTTTGCTCAAAAGGGTTGCACACATTTTTAATTTATGAGTACATGGAAAGAGGAAGCTTAGCTGATATGCTGAGAAATGAAAAAGAACCATTAGAATTGGATTGGCCAAGGAGGGTTAATATTGTGAAGGGTGTTGCAGAGGCTTTAGCTTATATGCATCATGATTGTAATCCACCAATCATCCACAGAGACATATCAAGCAACAACGTTTTATTGTGCTCAAAACTTGAAGCCCATGTCTCAGACTTTGGCACATCAAGGTTTCTAAAGCAAGATTCCTCCATTTGGACATCATTTGCTGGCACATGTGGCTATGCTGCTCCTGGTGAGTTTCATTACATCTATTGTATATATATGCTTGATAATTTGTGTTGATTTAGATCATAATTAATTTGTTACCAATCAAATTTAAATGCATTCTCCTTTGATGAAATTATTGGCAAATAACTACTTGCATTTAATTTTGATGGGAGCTACAGAGCTTGCATACACAATGGCAGTGAGTGAGAAATGTGATGTGTTCAGCTTTGGTGTTTTGGCTTTTGAGGTTTTGATGGGAAAGCATCCTGGTGATCTAATTTCCCAACTGCAAGCATTTGGTGTTAAAAACCTCAAGTTTGAAGATATTTTAGATCCTCGCTTATCAGTGAGAATGCAACAAAATTTGAAGGCATTGAGTGTGATTGGGAATGTTGCTCTTTCATGTTTACAAACTAACCCTCAATCTCGGCCTACTATGAGAAGCATAACCCAGAAGATTGAAATGGAGCTATGACCACTTTTGCTGGCTTTTCATGATTCAATTATATATATATGCTTTCTAGTTTAATTTTTTTTTTTCGTCAATGTAAGGGTTTGCGATAAATAAGTCACTGAAACACATATGACATATTATATACATACATGTTTACATAAATAAATAAGTTGAACTTATTTATGATTTTTTTTTCTAAGTTTACAACTAATATTATGTCATTTTTTAAATACTTATGAAGTATGGACACTCTATTTTGAATGCATGTCGCCGTATCAGACACATGTTCGTGTTCGACACCCGTACGACATATATTTTAAAGTATGAGAATATAAAATCAATTTTTGTGACTTTAACATGACAAATAATAGAAAATAATACATATATATGACATATATTAGAAATAAATATTGTAATTTTATAAGTTTTCATCAAATTTTATAAATTTTTAATTATTTATATATATAAATATATGTCATATTGTATTGTATAATTTTAAAAATTTGACGTGTTAATATGTTTGTTTCCGTGTCGTATCCCGTATTTATGTCAATATCCTTGCTTTGTAAATAAATACCATAAGTAGTCTATACTATGACTTTTGCCCAATGTGAATCCTATTCTCTTATTTAACGAAAATATGCTGCTCGCTTGAGTGTGTTTCATGAAATTAAGAAAATTCTCTTGATAAATCCCCGAAGAACTTCATGACAAGAATACAAATTCTCTTGTCCACACTAGATTTGATATGAGTATACCTCCCGAATTATTTTTGGAATTAATACAAACTTGACTTTCCTTCCATATATATTACAATCACAATTCAAAAACTTTGAAAATTGGTGATGAACTACGAGACTTCTTTGAGTGGATTTTATTTAGTTCAAACTAGGTTTTTAAAATTTTAAGGGTAGATATGTAAGTAACTTACACAAGTGTTTTCTCTACCTACTACAATTATTATATATTTATTTATTTAAATAATTTCGCATCTAAAAAATTTCATTCACAATAAATTATTCAAACACATTTTATTATCAAAACACTCATTTATAAATCTCATTAATCCCATTTCAAAAACAATCTAATTTCTTAAAGTAAAAATACTCCCAAACAAGCTCTAATACTTTATCCGTAACTAATTTCCCTTCTTGAGATGATGTATAAGTTTTTTTTTTTAAGAATATTAATGCAGTTGTCAAAGAAACTCTACGATTGCATTTTTCCTTTTGCGTATGAGTCACGCCTCCAAACTGTAGCGCTCTCTACCTAGCGCTCTCTCTCTCTCTTCCTTATGTCATGGTCGTCTTAGTGGCGGTGACTCTTCCACTTTTTATAAGCAGTGTTGAAAATCCCTCACCTGTGAGGGTCTCTCTCTCTTTCTCTCTCTCTCTCTATAAGAGTGTTACTTTGTTTTTAGGGTTTTGTGACGGCGCCGTTTTGGATCAAAACTCCCACAGCGTCAATCTGATATGGCTTTCTCTACGGCGACAACTCTAGACTAGACATTCCACAATGGCTTCTGGCTTCCACGGCAGCTTCCTGGTTTGGTTTTGGTTTTTGGGTGCTCGGTGGTGTTTTCTTTTTTCTGGGTCAAGTATTTCCACAACGTCGTTTCTTGTTTTAATTTGCTTCCACGCCAGCGTTTTATCAAATTATTATTGTTGCTTTGAGTCTAATTATGTCTAGTTTTTGGAAGTGTTTGTATATTTTAGATGACATTATTTATGTTTCTAGTTATTTAGATGGTTGTAGCTTTAGTTTGATCCCTAGAATCGCTAACTTGACAGCTGATTGTTTTGTCAATTTGTCTGACACGAGGATGGGTTGCAAACCCTCCAACCTTCGTCAGTTGATATCATGTCTAGTGTTACTGTTTATGTCAGGGAGAGGTTGGTCAACTTTGTTTTGTTTTCTTTTGTTTTGGTTTTGTTTCAGACAAAGAAAAAAGAAAAAACTCTAGTGCATTCATGACAATTCCATCTTACTTAGGATTTGAAAACTGGCCCTTTCATTGGACTATGAGTTTCCCATTTTGGTATTTGTTAGACTAGATTTATATATATCACTGTTTCAAATCAAATCAATAATTCAGGCCAAAAAAAGAAAATCAAATCACAATGGTTTGAAGGGAAGACGGAGAACGACAAGGGTACAGAAAGTCCATCGTCGTGAAGTCTTAATTTTAATTAAGTTTCGAAATAAATAGATGATATTTAATAATAGAGTCGGACATATATTATAGTTAAAAAGGAAAAAACCACAATTGACTTGGAGGCCAAACTGTTTGGTTTTCCCACAAAGAGTTTGAACACAAATTAATATTGGGTCAGTGTAAATTTATAAAGTATACACTCCATTTTGAGAGCGTGTCGCTGTGTCAGACATGTGTCTTTGTCCGATACACATATGACACATATTCATAAGTTTCAAAATATAAAATCAATTTTTTGTGACTTTAACATGACAAATAATATAAAATAATAACAAATATAACATATATTATGAATAGATATTATAATTTTTAAAGTTTTTATCAAAATTTATGGACTTTTAATTAGTTATATATATAAATATATACCGTGCCGTGTCACGTGGCTGTGTCAATGTCCATGTTTCATAGTTGTAAACTCTTGAGAGTTTTTTTTAAGAAAAATAAATGATGGATTTCCTTTATCTATATCTATGTAATAGTCTAAGTGAAGAATAATTTTATTCGAGCTGGGGAGTGAATAGTTTGAAGCTCTCTCAATAATATCGACTCTAAGAATCGAATCTGAGTCCCCACCTAGGGTGTAGCACACCAACCATTATTAGAAAACTCTTGAGAGTTTGAAAATACTTTTGTTTTTTTTTTAAATAGCAACGTGGAAAGTTTAATGAAAAATTTAAAATGTGTTTGGTTTAAGGAAATGTTTCATATTTTCATATTTTGTTTTTATTTTTTAAATTATATATTTTTTTTAATTTTTAATATTTAAGAAAATGTTTGTTTTGTAAAATCAAAGAATCTTTTTATTCATATTTAAATTATATTAACTTAAATAATTATAATTTTTATGTACTTTTAAGTTTTATTATTACTAATTGATGATATTAACGTGATTAAATAGATTATTTTTATATAAGATTACAAAATATTACCAGTTTATTTTTAGAAATATTATAAATATTTTTTGACGTTTTATATTTTTAGTATGTTTCAAGAAACAATTTCAAAAGATATTTAAAAATTACTATACAAAATATATTTTTAGTAAAAATAAAAATGAAAAGCATGACGATTGACGAGGGCCTTAATTTCTAAACTCGAAAAAGGACATTAGTAGTTAATGTATGGCAATTCCGATGGCAACAGGAGTCCAAATCTACGAATCCACTGCAGCGGGTTGTGAGCTGCTTCGTGGTGTGGACCATCCGGATCATGGTAATAACCTTCGTCGAAACTTTCCTTGGAAGGATTTTTGGAAAACAAACATAGGTGCTATTGATCGTTTGGAAGATCTTCAACGACGCCATTCCAACCTTCACAAATCTCAACCGACGTCACACACCTCCACTGTGGGATTGTTTGTCCTTTTTGTGGTGAGGTCGATGATTTGGTCTCTCATACGTTTTTGCGGTGCGGTTTCGCCAGGGACGTTTGGTTTGGTTTACCGTGTTCGTTAAGGACAAACTCAAGGAATGGACAGTTTTTAGTTAGTTGAGGTTTTGGATTCTTTGTTGGCGGAAGAACAAGGACCGTTTCGATGAGACTTGGTTAACTATCCTGGTTGGGCTCGACGTAATATGGAAATGCAAGAATGATATCATCTAGAAGGGCGAGAAGATGGAACCGCCTACGATTATTAGATCCATTCTAGCTACTGTTAGTTTTTATGATTGTGCTTTTAATTAGATTTGTGACTTGTCCGACAAAACATTGTGTATAGTGCATGCTATTGCGTCCCCAAGCCATAACCTGAGTGGCACTATCACCGAGTATAATGGTGTGAATGCTTAGATGTTATGGGTTGTGGATGCTGGATTTGTATTTTTCACCATTTTTTCAATATATAAAAGAAAGTATGGCAATTCCTTGACAATATGATATAGCAACTTGGTTTCTCCCACTATCTATCAAAGTCAAAATTAGGAATAACAATTATTTTCCCATCTCTATCAATTATTTAAGTCATGAAATAGGTTAAAGCAAAAGTGCTCCATATCTTTTACTCAAATTATTATGTGTTCAAAATATTAAAAAGTTTTCTATTAAAGAAATAAGATAGAGTTTAATTTAGGAATATATAATATGAAATAATGCTATATAATAAATAAAAGGGTAAATTACACTTTGGTACCTTGCAGTTTGGTCATATTTCACTTTGGTACCCTGTGGTTCAAAAAATGACATTTTGGTATCTTGTGGTATTCTCCATTAACACTTTGGTACCCTTTGGAGCTATTTTGTAATTTTAACGATAACAAATTTTGCAAAAATTACATATTGACCCCCAATATTTTCAGAAAATTACAAATAGGTCTTTGGATACATATTATCTCAGGACTAAAATGAAAACTTTAAAAAAAATTTTGGGGTCAATATGTAATTTTTGCAAAATTTATTATGGTTAAAATTACAAAATAGCTCCAAAGGGTACCAAAGTGTTAATGGAGAATACCACAGAACATCAAAGTGTCATTTTTTAAACAACATGGTACCAAAGTGAAATATGACCAAATTATAGGGTGCCAAAGTGTAATTTACCCTTAAATAAAATAAACGAATATTAGAT
This sequence comes from Chamaecrista fasciculata, assembly GCA_003254925.1. NCBI lineage: Eukaryota > Viridiplantae > Streptophyta > Magnoliopsida > Fabales > Fabaceae > Chamaecrista > Chamaecrista fasciculata. The sequence goes on along the minus strand of QANZ01026696.1, from coordinate 176,487 downwards.
GAAAGTTGTGACCATATATATATTGCAATTTTAAAAGTTCTAAAGGTGACAATAAGGTATATTTGATGATAATTATCAAATTATTGAAATTTTAAAGCACTTACGGGATTTATAGAGGATGAATATTATAAAACAATACAGTTCAGTCCAAGAATTAATAAGTTTGTCTAAATTAAAGGTTTGGTTAAATAAAAATTTCAAATAATTATTGTGACAAGATGGCCACCCAAATTATTTGATGACTTTTTGGACGTTGTGTTTTCAGGCTGACTACTTTGGGCCCTATATTATTATTATTATTTTGGGCCCTTTATTTTAGCCATAAAACATTTTACTTAAATTCCAACTTATTTAATGAACTCGTGGAACTCGTGGAAAAAGAAGAAATTGGGCAATCAAATTCAACTCTTTTTCGGCCCCAAAGAAAATTCAACTCTTTACCTTAGGGATTGTAAATATTTTAGGAATGCTCATGCGTAAGATACTTTGAAGTAGTTTGATCTCTGGATCCGACCTGTAAAAAAATATTATCCTCGTATCCAAACACATACCACTTCAAGTATGAATATCAATCCATATCCTTATGTTTTATGGGTAGTCGAATACCTGGACCTAAATTCATACCCGGATATATAAATAAATTATTTTTTTAAAAATAAAAATATTTAATTAAAGTAATTTTATTGTATTTTTATTTTTTTGGTTAAATACAAAACAAAAAGGTTAAAAGTAGAATTTACAAATAATAATTTTATGTATATTTAAAATAAAAAAGAATTATATATATATGCTTATATTGTATATATGATGGAAAAAACTAAATACATTATATATACTAGGGGCTTTGCGTGCTCTAACGGGCATAAAAATATTCATTTAAAGTTCAAAATAATTAAAAGTATAGAATCATATACAAAAATTAAAAATAGATAATTTTGTTATATTTTTATATTAATAATTAAAAACACAAAAAAATGATCTCACGAAAATATAATTCTTATACATTGAATATTATGCAAGTAGTGGTGGGGGAAGTTATATATATATATATATATATATTAAATGGGAAGTTATATTTAGTGTGTAAGGGTAGTGGATAGGCAGAGTAGTGGACATTTAGCATGTAGTGGTGGAAACTGTGCAGTTTTATTTCTTTGATTTTTTTAATTTCTAATTTTCTAATTTTGACCGACCATAAACATCCTCACACATATAATATAGTATAGATATAGATATATATATATTTTTATTTAAAAAAAACAGAATATCATATTGTAACGGATAGGGTCAGGGTCCGGGTCTGGGGTACCCACCCCGAACCCATACGCGCAACTTTAAATGGATAAATCATCATACTCGAATCCATTCATTTTTTACTTGGACCCAGACCCAGACTCAACATATAAAATTTACGGGTACTCACGGGTATGGGTATTTTGATCATCCCTGAATATGTTCTACAAATTTCTTTAGATCACTTCTTTCAATAATCATTCTAAATAATGTAGCACGCCTGATATCGAGGCAATAATGATATTAAACATACGAAGCATAGGCAATGACATACATATCGAACACAACACAATTATAAATATATTGACATATTAAATTTTTAAAATTACATGACACGACACGATATATATTTATATTAAAAATAATTAAAAATCTACAAGTTTTGATGAAAATTTAAAAAATTACAATATATATATTCATAACATATGTCTTATGTGTTATTATTTTATATTTCTTTTTTTTTTGTTATTTATTATTTTATATGATTTTATTATTTTATATTATTTGTTAGGTTAAAGTCATAAAAATTGGTTTTATATTATAAAAATTATAAATACATGTCCTATAAATATCCTATGAATGTTGAATACAAACACATATTTAACATAGTGATACGTCCTCAAAATAAAATGTCTATGCTTGATAGTAATGAACTATTTGTGCAAGTTCAATATATAAATCCCTAAATATCTTATTTTGAATGGATAAGGGGCCAGTTTGGATAAAATTTTGAAAAAAAAAAAACGTTATTTATGAAACGTTTTTAAAAAAGATTTTTTAACTAAAAGACTACCATTTTATGTTGAGCAAACCCCCTTTTTGGTCCCTCAATTGTTACTGAGTCGAGGAATCGGTCCCTCAATTGTGGGAAACTACAACTCAGTCCCTCAATTGTACAATCCCGTTTACGTTTTGGTCCCTCACGTCTGGTCCGTTAGTGATAGAGGTGTTAAGTGATGACGTGTCACCGTTATCTGCTTAGGTGGCCGTTAAATGCTTAGTTGAGGGACCAAATCCTCCACTCAGTAACAATTGAGGGACCAAAAAGGGGGTTTGCTCAAATTAATATCCAACTCATTTCCACTTGACACTTCATTAAAACTACTCTCTTGCAATTTGGTCCCAAAACCCCTAAATCCCCTCAAACTTTTTTTAATCCTCTTCTTCATCTTTTTCATCTTCTTCATTCATTTTAGTCCCAAATCCTAAAAATAAAATTGTAAAGTATCCCAAAACCTTTCCAAACATTCCAATTTAGTCCTTAAATGTATTAAAAACCCTAAAACCCTAAACCCTAAAAAAAAATCTAAATTGAGTTCATTCATTTTATCCCATTATTCTCAATTTATTAAATCATAATTAAAAAAAAACATTTTAGTTCCTGAACCCTAATTTCTTCATCTTCATCTTCATCCTCATTCCTCTCTCATCTTTCATTCATCACCGCCGATCCTACTGCTTCAACCAAATCCTCAAACATCAAAATGGCTCGATTCTTCAAATCCTTAAACATTCTCTCGCTCGATTCTTCAATTTCTGGGTTTGATTTCAAGTTCACAATCATTTTGGGCGTCGCGAGATACATTCATTCATTTCTTAGGGTTCGAATTCGAATTGGGGGAGAAAGTTTGGGGTTTCTTTCGATTTTGAAGAAATTCCGAGAAAATGCCTGCGAATGATGATGAAAACTCGTCGTCGCCGTCGTCGTTTACCCATTTCGGCCGTTCGCTTTTGAGTCTCTGTCGCGACCATCAGGTTCACTCCATGGAAAGCTCAACAACGCCACATGTTCACTCTGTCGCGACTTGCTTTCTCTCTGATGAGTCTCTAAGCCTCTCGATTCCTTCCTTCGCTGCCACGAGAGCTTTTCGGCTGATGAATGATGATGATGATGATGATATGAACTGATGATGAACTATTCTTTTTTAATTTTTGGATGATGAACTGATGAATGATGATGATGATGATATGAACTAATTTTTTTTAATCAAGAATTGATGAATTGATGAAACTTGTGTAATCTTTGGTGATTTCTGGTTGTGTAGTTTTAGGGTTTTGTGGTTTGGGGTTTGGAGTGGATGAGAAGATGAAGATAATGAAAGATGAAGATGATGAAGAGGAAAGTAGGATTTAGGGACCAAATTGCAAGAGAGTAGTTTTTTTAGGGGTTTAGGATTTAGGGTTTAGGGGTTTAGGGTTTTAGATTTTAGGGTTTAGGGTTTTAGAGTTTAGGGTTTTAGGATTTTAGGGTTTTTAATACTTTTAATGACTAAATTGGAATGTTTGGAAGAGTTTTGGGACACTTTACAATTTTAGGAATTTAGGGTTTTAGGGTTTAGAGTTTAGGATTTTAGGGTTTTGGGTTTAGCGTTTGGGGCTTAAGTTTTAGGGTTTTTAATACATTTAAGGACTAAATTGGAATGTTTGGAAGGGTTTTGGGATACTTTACAATTTTATTTTTAGCATTTGGGACTAAAATGAATGAAGAAGATGAAAAAGATGAATAAGAGGATTAAAAAAAAGTTTGAGGGGATTTAGGGGTTTTGGGACCAAATTGCAAGAGAGTAGTTTTAATGAGGTGTCAAGTGGAAATTAGTTGGATACTAATTTGACCAAACCCCCTTTTTGGTCCCTCAATTGTTACTGAGTCGAGGATTTGGTCCCTCAACTAAGCATTTAACGGCCACCTAAGCAGATAACGGTGACACGTCATCACTTAACACCTCTATCACTAACGGATCAGACGTGAGGGACCAAAACGTAAACGGGATTGTACAATTGAGGGACTGAGTTGTAGTTTCCCACAATTGAGGGACCGATTCCTCGACTCAGTAACAATTGAGGGACCAAAAAGGAGGTTTGCTCATTTTATGTTTGAATATCTATACTATTTAATCAAACAATGTTTTCTACTGGACACGTGTCACCTTTTTAGAATTTTATGTCCACATGTCATTATTTTAAAATTTTTGTTTTATATTTTGTTTTATTTACTTTGTCTCTACGTGTTTCTTTTTTTTTTTTCAGCTATCCTCTCATTCTTCATTTTCCACTCAAAGCAATATGGCTCCAAATTCAAATTTCAAACTTTTTCTCTCCACCTTCTTCTCTCCACCTTCAAATTCAAATTTCATGGCTCCTCCCTTCATCATTAAAATCAGACTTCCTCTCACCATTTTCTCTCTTCATTTCTCTCACCATTTTTCATCTCTTCAATCATCTTCTTCGTTGCGACTTCTTCTCCTCACCATCGGCGGCTTCTTCTTCTTCTTCTTCTTCTTCTTCTTCTTCTTCTTCTTCTTCTTCTTCTTCTTCTTCTTCTTCTTACCATACTTGCGATTTCTTCTCTCTTCTTCCTTATTTCGTTTGTATTTTTGTTTTTGCCTGCTCAGATGTCCGATTTTTGTTTTGGTTTTGTGGTCATAGTGGTTTTTTTGCTCAGATGGAGATGGTTCGGGAAGAAACCATGAGATCTGAAATGAAATTGTTTGAAAGAGACAAAGGTATAACATTAGGAATTTTATTGCGCTGGCTTGCTCATTTATTTGGTTGCTTCATTTATTTCGTCAATACTATGTTTTTGATCCATATTATTTTGAGCATTTTGCGTTTTGGTCCTTTACATTAAAATATATATTACTGTGCAAAGTGGTTGCTTGGAGAATCTGATTTTGTTTTTATATTGGAGATTTTTATTTATAACCCAAATGAGTTATTGATTGCTCTTATTGATGATTTGGTGCATCAAGATAGATGGATGCTGCCAAAAAGTTAGGATGAATTTGGCTTGAAGGTGATTTTAGCCATTAGTATTTTGGGTTGAAGGTGATTTGTTATCAAATTGAATGATTTCTAGGTGTTTTTCAATGTATACTATATTGTTAAAGCATGTTAGCTCTATATTAGGAATAGTAGTCCCTTGATACAAGCTATAATCTAATCCCTATAAATTAGACTAATTGATTACAATTTGAATGCAGGGTATGTGCATGGTTTTCTATATTCGTTTTATTTGGTAAATTTCAGAATAGGTGTCATATGCATTTACATTGATGTTTTATGCAGCATAGCTATAAAAGGTTTCCAAGAAGAAACAACTCCACTCTTAAAAAATATGGATCATTACAAGTCTGTTCTTATACATGCTGCATTTTAATATTTGCAAATGTTTTTCTTATTTTCAAACTTCATTCTGTTTCATTTAATATCAGGTTTAGCTTTTTCATTTGTTTGACTTTTGTCATCTTTAGTTTTAGGCAGCAGAAGAAACTGGGAGTAAGCTAAAAGTATATATGCTGTTGACAAGAATCCAAATGCAGTTGTTACACTCAAGGTTAGTGGGGATCTTTTTCTTACATTTATGGTGATTCCATACATATTATTATGTCAATAAAATAGTCTTTTCATATCACATCAGTACCTAAATTCAAATGTATTCACTCCATAAGATTTATTTTGGTTATGAAGCAGTCTGACAACTTCAAATTAAGAGCTACTTTAATAATCAATTCATCTTTTTCAGCATAAAAATGTTTATTGTTTTTAGTGTTACTATAAATTTTTTGTCTTGATGGAGACATTAGATAAAGGTTTCAAGCTTCTGATTGTTGTAATCAATTTTATCTTAAGGGAAAGGACTTGAATGTATAGGATGAACTTTCAGTAGGGGTTTGATTTACAGTTTTAGCATTTTTCTTATATCTCCACTTTTCCTGCGCTTCTCTCACCTCATGCCCACGTTTCTTTTCTTTCCATTTTCTTTACTTATATATATATATATATATTTTTTCTTTTAAGTTATTTCCTTTTCTATCTCAATTCCCTTTCTTTCCTTCTTCTGTTTGTATTAATAAAATTATTTCCTTTTGAATTTTTGTTAGTTGAAGGCAATTCTATTGACTGCAGTAATAAAGCAATTATTTTGACGAAATTAAATAATTATAATCGTAATATAGAAAGAAACGAAGATGAACAATGACTGTTATTTTAATTCATAGGCCAAATCGTTCACGATTTTAATATCACATGAACCAACCAACTCGTATTTTTTTAGCGGTTGATTCATTCAATCAATACAGAATGAGGGACCAAAAAACAAGTGTCATCATAAAAAATTATTTGGACAATAATATTCAATAATTGTAATTATAATATCTATATATATCAAGTGAAATAAGCTATCCAAATAATCTAAAAATAGCTCCAAATTGGAACTTCTAAAAAAATCAGATATTGAAACTCCTGATGCAAAAAAACTCATCATTGATAATATACTGTTATAAAACAATTTTATGATGGATGTCCTTAGCACTGCCAAAACCCCCAAATTGATGACAATCTTATAACTCCTAATTGATGAGACATAATGCTATTAAGGTCATGTTTAATTCTTGTAACCTAGGGTTAATGGTTACCCTACAAGTCCTATAAATAGATGATCATGCAAGTGTTCATTGCACCTCTATCAAGTGAATGATCATATTCTCTCTCCATCTTGTTTCTATTCTTCTACATCTTCTTATCCTTCTACCTCTTCAATATATTATTTTTATGACATATACTTTTTAATAATCTAATCCAAACAACTCAAATTATTCCACAAATCCAAAAAGTCAAAAAGTAAATTCATCTTCCATTTTTACCCTTATACAATTTTCAATTTCTATACCCTTCTAAATACCATCCACAATCATTAATTACATACCCATTTAAATAATTTCACACATGAAAATATACTTTTAGTCTTTTACAAATCTAATCCAAACAACATTCTCAATATAATTTGATTTTTCATAATCAGCTCAAAAGTTGATCAAATTATAAATTGCTCATGATCTAATCCAAATATATATCATTACAATTACAACACTTTTTCTTAAACTTTATTTCAAAGGTAAATTACACTTTGATACCCTGTGGTTTGACCTTATTCTATTTTGGTACTCTATATGGTTTAAAACGCGACACTTTGGTACCTTAAACAATTTTTCCGTTAGTATCGGATGAAATTTGGCACGTGACCTGCACGATAGCTTACTAAAACTCAATTTTGTCCAACATTTTGCCACAACAAAGGTCAAACGTTGTTTTTCAAAACCTAGATATGAACTTGGATGCTGAGAAATTTTTTAGAGAATTCAGAGTTAGGTTTTGAAAAGTAGCATTTGATCTTTGTTGTGGCAAAATATTGGACAAAATTGAGTTTTAGTGAACCTACATACAGGTCATGTGCCAAATTCCGTCCAAAACTAATGAAAAAATTAATCAGGGTACTGAAGGGATAAAGATGGAGACTTTAGGGTACCAAAGTATTACGTTTTAAACTACACGGTATCAAAATGGAATGAGGTCAAACCGAAGGGTAACAAAATATAATTTACCCTTATTTCAATATAAACTATTTGACAATAAATTTAAAAATATATATATATAGCAACCTCATGCAAATCTTGCTTCAATTCACACAATATTTGCATGCATGCAGATTAGTTATTTATTCGAAATGCCAGATTCATCCATCAAATTAATTAATAGTATTTCCTGATTCATCTTGTCTTAAAACATTGTGTAATGATTCAACTTTATCCTAAATTAATAATGGAAGTTAGGTAGAAAAACACTTGAGATAAGACCAAAGTTGGATAAAAACGAGTGGAAAACTTTCTACCAAAAAAAAAAAAAAAA
>QANZ01026696.1:145040-160522 GCA_003254925.1 Chamaecrista fasciculata | reverse complement strand
GAGAGAGAGAGAGAGAGAGAGAGAGAGAGAGAGAGATAGAGAGAGAGAGAGAGAGAGAGAGAGATGAGGGAGAGAGAGAGAGGGGATAGCTGAAGGAAGACAAGAAAGGATGGTTAAAATATTAATTTCAATCCTAAATTATTTGGACAAAATAACAATTTAGTCCAATGTTGAGATAAATGACCATTTTGTCATTGTGATGGGTGATTGATTGTATTAGAGTATAGGTAATTATAGGTATATATATAGGAGTATAAGTGTAATTGGGTGTGNATTTCAATCCTAAATTATTTGGACAAAATAACAATTTAGTCCAATGTTGAGATAAATGACCATTTTGCCATTGTGATGGGTGATTGATTGTATTAGAGTATAGGTAATTATAGGTGTATATATATAGGGGTATAAGTGTAATTGGGTGTGTTTCATTATAAAAAAATCATGATTATAATTTGATTAGAAAAAAACGTAAACGAACATACTTATTACGATTATAATCAGAGCGCAAACGAACTGGGCCTAAGGGTCGGAGTTTAGATTTTATTGTCCATGTCAAACTTTTATTGGTAGAAACTAGAAAATTTATAAATATTCTTGTAAACGTTGATTGAATTTGAAGACACAATGTAATCTTAATAATTCTAGACCTAGTTTAATTTATCTAAATTTATATGTATATATATAGTCTATAAATAATTTATTCATTGAAAGATCACTGAGTTAACAACTCAATCTTTAAAAGATTGAAATACACAGTTTAATCTCTAAAAGATTAAAATGGAATACTCTTTAGTTTTTAAAAGAATAAAACGAGACACTATACATTTAGTTCATAAAAAAACTATGGTAAAAGTAATTTTGGTACTCCTAAAATATAAGATCAGTTTCAGTTGTATTCCTAAAGTTATTTTTGGATCAATTGACTCGATTTGACCTTATTTGTTAATAGTTTCAAAGCACTTGTAAAAAGAATCTCGTAGTTCTAGATTCATCTTATTTAAGTTTGAAATAAGAGAGATCTGATCACATTCAATATACTTGAGACCAATTTGAAACACTATGAAAATATATAGAATCATTGTCAAATCAATGAAAGATAAAGGACCAAGTTAAAATCTAAATGTACCAATTTGAGACTTTGACCTGAAACTTTATTCTTGTACGAATTTTACCTACGTGTTGGTTACTAATGAATGATGAGGGATGATATCAGAAAAGTAGAACATAATATATGTTCCATAGTGGATAGTGAATTAGTGATATCCAACTAAATTATCAAGAGTAGTTCATTATGTGTACGGGAATTAATAGATAATATTAATGATTTGTTAATTAGAGTCTTTATTACTTACCCACCACGTACGAGAATATATTTACTAGCTATCTAGTGGAAATTTTGTCGGTGAGTTTGTAATTGTAAATTGTAATACAAAGGGTCGGAGTTTAGATTTTATTGTCCATGTGAAAATTGTATTGCTAGAAATTAAATTTATAAATATTCTTGTAAACGTTGATTGAATTTAAAGACACAATGTAACCTTAATAATTCTAGACCTAGTTTATCTAAATTTTTATTTACCATATATATATAAAATCTATTAACAATTTGGTACTTGAAAGATTACTAAATTGACAACTCGATCTTTAAAAGATTGAAATACACAGTTTAATCTCTGAAAGACTAAAATGATATACTTTTTAGTTCTTAAAAGGTTAAGGGTGCGTTTGGATGGACAGTAGGGTAAATGAAGAGTTAAAAGAGGGGTGATTTTGTAAATGAGAGATAAATGAGTTGTGTTATAAAAGAGTTTTTTATAAATGGTATTTGGGAAAATGAGAAATAAAGGAGAAATTATGATGTGAAATTATTTTAAAGGGTATGTAATGATTGTGGTGGGTTGAAATAATTGTATTGGAATTTTAAAGTTGTATAGGGGTAAAAATAGTAAAGATAAATGAGGATAATAGAATGTTATTTTGGTGTTTGTTTTGACTTTAGTAATTTGGTATGATAAAATAAGATTGTCTCAAAATTTGTGTTAAAAGAGAATTTATAAACAAAAGTTGGAGTAGTTGTATGAAAGGAGGTTGGAGGTGTGAGGGAGGGACCAAAATGTAATTTTCGGATACTTAATTATTGTAAATTTTTGGGAACTAGATTATATTTTTTCCTCTTTTTCTGTCTTTTAATTTTATTTTTAGATTTTTTTTACTACAAAAAATATTACCCATATATATACGAGAGAATGAACCAAAAGGTATATTTTTTGGGATATGAATTATTTATTTTTCTGAATTTTGTTCTTTAGTTTTTGCAGTACAAAAAATATTACCCATATATATACTAGATGAGGGACCAATATGTATATTTTTTTTATGTGAATTATATATTTTTCTCAACAGTGTACACTACAAAAAACATTATCTATACATATACAGGAAGAGTGACTAAACTGTAGAGTTTTGGGATTCGATAATTATAATTTTTTCCTATTTTGAATTTTGTTTTTTTTTTTCACCACAAAAAATATTACCCATATATATGTTAAAGTAGGGACCAAACAATAATTAAGTAAGGAATAATTATATTTTTTTTTCTCATTACTGTTTTTGAAATATGCTTATCAATTTTTACACCACTAGAAATATTACCCATATATACTACATGAGGGACCATAATATATATTTTTGGGATCTGAATTATACTGAAAAAATATTATTAATAAGTTGGACTGAACTGTAATTTTTGTTGTCGAATGAGACAACAAAAAATATTACCCCATATACCCAAAACAATAGAAGATAAATTATACAAAACAACAAGAATGTGACATGTGAAACAAATAAAAAATTTGCAAAATTCCACCCTAGGATTTGAACCGGTGCCTTCTTCACATTTTTATACCTCAAACACCACTGAGGAACACCGCCAACATTGCTATGTTCTTCCACAAAATAGAGCTGTTATCCACTTGTGTCACCTTGTTGCCATAAATTCGCACCATTTCTTTCACCCACTACTATTAGTCGCATAGACCCATCCCTAGCTGCATAGAGAACCCTTGTCGAGGAGAAACCAAAATTCTCATTACTATCTTTTAATTTTATTTTTAAATTCTTATACTACAAAAACTATTACTCATATATATACTGGAGGAGAGACCAAAATATATATTTTTAGGGTATGAATTATATATTTTTCTGAATTTTGTTCTTCAATTGTTGTACTATAAAAAACATTACACATATATATACTAGAGGAGGGACCAACATGAATATTTTTCTCATTACTAAGTTTTGAATATTGTACACTACAAAAAATATTATATGTGCATATACTGAAGGAAGGACCAAACTGTAAATTTTTGCGAATTGAATTATATATTTTTCCTATTTTGAATTTTTTTTTATATTTTTAGGCCACAAAAAATATTACTCATATATATACTGGAGGAGGGACCAAATCATAAATTTTTTGGAAATGAATTATATATTTTTTCTCATTACTGTTTTTGAAATATATTTATAAATTTTTCCACCACAAAAAATATTACCCATACATATACTGTATGAGCAACCAAAATGTATATTTTTTTGAGTTCTAATTATATATTTGATCTCATAGATCAAAATGTAAATAATATCGACTGAATTATTTTATTTTAATAGATGATATTTTGGCCAAAAAAAATTTAATATACTGATGATATTTTGTGGCGGCAGCGTTCTAGATCTGGTCGGAGTTTTTGTTTTTGTTTTTTTGTGTTTCCAGTTCTTTATATGGTTGTAGCTTTAATTGGATCTCTAGAATCGTTAACTTGACAGCTAATTGTCTTGCCAATTTATCTGACACGAAGATGGGTTCTCTTGGATGGGTTGCAAACCCCCCACTTTCGTCAGTTGATGTTTCTGTCTAGTGTTCTTGTTGATGCTTTGGAGATATTGGATTGTTTTGCTATGTTTTTGTTTATACCGTGTTTGACTTTGCCTTGCTTTTAAATGAATTAATTTTTCAGACCAAAAAAAAAAAAGAGTTTAGATTTTATTATCCATGTGAAAGTTTTCTTTCTAGACAATTTATAAATATTTTTTAAACGTTGATTGAATTTAAAGATATTGTAACCTTAATAATTCCCCCACACCCTAGTTTATCTAAATTTTTATTTACCAAATATATATATCTTTACTAATTAAAAGAGTGAGTTGGTGTCAACTTGTGAGTTGGTGTCAACTTTATTTTCTAAGAATGTCCTTAGTAAATCAAACAAATTCCACCATCTTCTCTATTATAAAGATGAGTCACTTACAATTTTTTTTCCCAATTGCCCTTTACTCTTTACCGAATCAATGGTTATTCAAGAGGGTGAGTCCACATGAAGAGTCACACTGGCCCATGGTTTGCAAATTGCGGTCCACAACCGCAATTGCGCCCGCAATATTGTTGTTGCGGTGGTAGCCGCAATCCGCATCAGACCGCAACGACTACACCGCAACAGTCCTCCTTCATGAAATTTAATACATAACTACTCCTTATTATTCATTTTTAGTCTGTCATTGTGCAGAATATAAGATGAAGACGTGCGTCATTGTTGAACTCCACAAAGCATACACATATCGGAATAACTCTTCGACAATGGGGTTTCACCAGCTTTTTTTTCTCACCAAAGTAGAATGAGATCTTGCAGAGTTACATGTTTTCGTGTTGAATCCTGACATTAGACTAGGGTTGTGGAATCGAATGATCCATGTGATACACATGTATTAGAGTTAATGTGGGTGTTCTATTTTTTTTTTCTTCTGTTTACAGTGTCTATTTGTCGGAGGCTTTTACATGCAGTGTCAAAGACCAAAAAGAGTGGATAAAATATGTCCACTTTATAAAGGTAAGACCAAATGTGTCCAACTTAAATGCTTTCTTATTTTTAAACTTTAAAACATATTTTTATATCCCCAACNTATATTTAAGAGTAAATTTACTCGTTAGTCTTTGAAAAAATCATACAATATATTCTAAATTTTATTATTATAGAAGGATCAACCATATGCACAAATTTAAAGCTTTAGCATAAGACTAAATATGACATTAGAGAAAATATGAGAGAATTAAGAAATTTCTATCAACAATATACTGAACAATGCTGTCAAGATCGATCTCTTATTTTCATTTATGTTCAGTTGTGGACAACATATTTATCTGTCGTAGATAAATATTACATTGTCTGCTAAAACAGGATTCCTAGCAAGGTATCTAAATTAACATTTTTTGCTTTCTTTTATAGGTTATTTATTTGTTGTCTTTTTGGTCCACATGTTGGGTCTCGAATCTCCAAAAATTAATATAAAAAAAATAAAAATGTATTTATAATAACAAAACAAAAATTATAATTAATCTATACTAATCTCTATACAAATTCAAAATAATATAACAAACTCAACAATAATTATAACAGATAAAACAATATTTACTCTCTAATTAACTAATAATCAATGAAAAAATTATTATCAATGATTAACAATTACATTTTTCTAATATTGAAATCCAAGCTTGATGGAAGAATGTATGTATGAAACAAATTTTCCTATTTCATGTTTCTATTCAAAAAAATTAAATTGGATAAATAGTACCAACAAATTAATTTTAAATTACTATCTATTTTCAAATATAAACAAAATTAATTTATTAAATATAATAAGTTAAGATAACTAAAAAATAATTTACAATAATTTTAATAAAATATAATCATATTGTTAATTAATTTAATACAACTAAAATTAAAAAATAATAATATAAAAATATTTGGAATTGATATATATTAAATATTTATAAATATATTTATATATATATATATATATGAAATTTTAATTACATATAATTAAAATATTAAAATATATATTAATTATTTTTGAATAAATTAATTTAAATTATATTATTATATAATTAAAAAGATATTTTATATATATATACATATGATGGGGCCCCATCATATATGTAAAGGGGGTTGGCTTATCAGGCCTCTTCCAGCTTCTGCACTGGCGTGTCCAGTGCACAGAGCAAAAGTTTAATTTTTTGTTTTAAAAAATTTAAAAGAAAATAAAAAAGATATTAAGGGTGGACATAAGTAGAAATACTTTTATATTTTAGACATCTAATGACTTATCTTTAATTTTTTGGATTCTGTCAGGAAAAGAGCCTTGGTAATTAATATGGTATTTGGTGACAACCATGATTCCTTTCACACGTGTAAGTGTAACTCCCTCCACATGTTGCTATTTAAAGTTTTAAACCCCGTCAATTCTCAATTTTATGTATGGATGCCTACTTCCGGCAGCAAAAGCAGAAAAAAAAAAACATTTAATTGGGTTTAGTTTTATCTTTTTTTTTTTTTAAACTGTTATCTCTGAATGTGAGATTTGCACTATTTTTTTTTTAAAATGTGACCCTAATTGCAAATACACTTATGATCTTGCAAAATAATCCTATGATTATTTTAATACAAAATTGTAACATTTTTAGAAATATTGCAAAATAATTCTATGATTATTTTAACTCATCCAAACAGATATTCTTATAATCTTGAGAATCTTATTCCTAAGAATCACATCCCAGAAATATGGTTCTTTGGAATGAAAAAATAATCAATGTAATAAACGTCGCGTAAAAGAAATGAGTTACTGGGTTTTCAATTCCTCGTATGCAGCTAAACATCAATTAATGACTTCCCTTAAAATATTTAAAGATGTTTTTGAAAGGAAAGGAAATCCACTGAGCAAGAAATTCGATGATTATTCTTTTATAGACAAAAGTATTATTGGTACTCTCAATGTATGAGGTTATTTTTAGTTATATCCCCAATGTTTTTTTTTTGTTAAGTGTTCCCCCAACGTTTCACATTATATTTGAGTCGATTATACCTCAACTCTTAACTAATAATATAATAGTTCAGAATGTTTGTCATCTTTAACAAATAGGTCCTTAGAAGCCATTAACAACCCTCATTCTCTTACCCTAAAACATCATCACCACACTTCATCGTCGTCATTCCCTTTGTCCTCGTTTTCGTCGACATGGTCCTTCTCGTCGTCGTCCTCAACTTTCTGGTATCTCCTAAATTACATTGTTCTCATCTATTTTTTTTCCCCTTATTACAACCGCCTCTCTCACTCATTCTCTATTTTCCCTCTCTCTCCAAAGGGCTTTTGAAGTTACTTTACTTCTCAATTTCGACGACCACGACAGCACCACCGGAGTATGTGTGTTAACGCCGAGAGCAAGAGCTATTGATATTTCTGCTCGATTTCTCTGTATTCGAGGTTCACCGGTGAGTTTGTGTGTGGTTGTCGGAACTGTGAAAAACAGATGGGAGAGATTTTTCGAATTTCTCAATTGCAGGGACCAGTTCATTAAATATGACAAATATTCTGGATTATTCTATAATTAGTTAGGGACTCGTGTGATAGAAAAATCTTAAGAGAATGGAGGATTTCTAAATAATAGAAAATTAAAGACCTTAAAACAAAAAAGAATATCAGGTTGGGGTATAATCGACTCAAATGTGAAACGTTAGGGGTATAATTGACAAAAAAAAAATGTTGGGGGTATAACTAAAAATGACCTCATACTTTGGGGGTACCAACAATAATTTGACTTCCTTGTATATTTCAAAGTTCAAACCTGCTTTTGAACAATAATAGGGGTGAGTTAAAAATTGGCTATAATTCAAATAAAAAAAAATTGGCTATAATGGCGAGAAAACCCGTTTGCATTTTAGTCATCATATAAAAATTTCTTGAATTTTGAAAAATGATAAAAGATCACCTTATCAAACTTTTAATTTTGTGTATATAATAAATTAATAATCCTTTTTGTTAAGTTTTGTATTTAAAAAAATCAAGAATCTTTATAATTTTATAATTATCATTGCTGCATTATATTTTATATTGACCCAAACTAAAAATTAACTATATATTATTGAAATTAATTAATAGTGACAATGCAAAAAAGTTTTTAAAAAATTTATCTTGATGAAAACTTTAAGAAAATGGACTATTTGTGCGAAAACAAAATCAGAGATCTTTCATCACTTTTCAAAGTTGATATAAAGTTTTTTGCACAGTTAATGAAATTCATGAATTTTTTATTTTTCATTTTAGTCTTAATTAAAACCATTTATACATCTAGTTGTTGCACTTTGGGAGCAAAACAGTATTTAACAGCCACTGACATGTGGTCTTTAATTTGGCCGGGCTGTATAATGGTTGAATTGTTGTCCACAATGTTTGGCCCAAAAAAAAAAGAATTGTTGTCCACAAGATTTTCAGAACTCTTTGGCCTGAATTTGATCAAACTTTTTCATTGAGGAAGTTACTCAATATATAGGGCAATATTGAAATGGTTTTGTTCACATACAGTCAGGTAAATTTGGTGATAATCAATCCTACCGTCCAAAAAAAAAACCTATTTTAAATTAGGAGAATAATTATAGGTCTTGCTGGACTTTCTTTTCTTCTTTTTTCTCAATAAGATTTGTAAGATAAAAAATTGAGCAGATATTCTAAGATATAACGTCCCATATATATATATATATATATAAAGAACCATCTGCTTGGTCGTGCATGCATGTCGATCACTTGTATATTTGCTCTGTTATCGCCAGACGACCAAGATGTAAGAAATAAGAATTCTTATTTGATCAATCCTTAATTTATGTTCTTTCCTTAGCTATATATTCCTCTTTTTGATGTATTTAATTGTAACATTTTATGTAGAGTCGAATTTTTCGTTCTCACCATGCATACCGTTTTATTTAAAAGATAAGAGTAGTCTGCAAATTAACAATTTGTCTAATTGTGTTTAAAGAAAATTTTTGTTAAAAAAAATTGTCTCGGTCTTAGACTCTCAGTTCGTCGAGTTATATATATATATATATATATTATGTAGTAGAAGAAAGGCACCGATAAAAATAAAATAGAGATATGATACATAAAATGCAACAACTACAAGTACATCTCCGGCTCCATATAGCCTAGGGAACATTTACCATCATAAGTAGTCATAACTAGTACGTAGAACATACATATAACAACTAGTACCGCATATGCATCATAATTCATAACACAACCAACCATTATTCTTATAATAAAAACATAAGTACTAAGCATCAACGAAACACTTAGTTGGTTGGAGGTTTGTGGGGAGGCTTATGTGGTAACCCTGGCTTGTTTCCTGGCTTTAATTTTCTTGGAGGCTTCTCATAAACATTATCTTGCAAGGGGTGTTCTGGGTGATTAGGATCATGTGGGGGCTCCTTTTTGGGAGGTGGCTTCTCACCTTTTGGCTTTGGTTTTGGCAATGGCCCATCTTCCTCTAAACGATGTCTGGGGTGATCCGGGTCATGTGGAGGTTCATTTTCTGGGGGTGGCTTCTCTCCATTACCCTTGGGAGGTTCTTCGATCGGCTTAGGGGGTTTGTGTTCTGGAAAAGGTTTGTGTTCAGGGAAGGGCTTGGGTTCAGGAAAGGGCTTGGGTTCTGGTAATGGCTCCTCTTGTAACCTATGACTGGGGTGATTTGGATCATGGGGAGGATTGTTCTTTGGAGGTGGCTTCTCACCATTTCCCTTTGGAGGTTCTTCGATTGGCTTTGGGGGTTTGTGTTCTGGAAAAGGTTTAGGTTTTGGTAGTGGCTCCTCTTGTAACCTATGGCCCGGGTGATTTGGGTCGTATGGAGAATTGTTCTTTGGGGGTGGCTTCTCACCATTACCCTTGGGAGGTTCTTCAATTGGTTTTGGAGGTTTATGTTCTGGAATGGGCTGAGGTTTTGGTAATGGCTCCTCTTGTAACCTATGGCCTGGGTGATTTGGGTCGTACGGAGGATTGTTCTTTGGGGGTGGCTTCTCACCATTACCCTTGGGAGGCTCCTCAATTGGTTTTGGTGGTTTGTGTTCCGGGAAAGGTTTGTGTTCTGGTAATGGCTCCTCTTGCAATCTATGGCCCGGGTGATTTGGGTCATATGGCGGTCTATTCTTTGGAGGTGGCTTCTCACCATTACCTTTGGGAGGTTCTTCAATAGGTCTTGGAGGCCTATGTTCAGGAAATGGTTTTGGCTCCTCTATTGGCCTTGGTGGCTTGTGTTCAGGGTAAGGCTCAGGTTGTTCTTGTAAACGATGTTTTGGGTGGTCAGGATCATGTGGGGGCTCATTCTCTGGTGGTGGTTTTTGTCCCTCACCCTTAGGAGGTTCTTCTATGGGCCTAGGCGGTTTGTGTTCAGGAAATGGCTTCCCCTTTGGTGGCTCATCATCATTAGGGGGTGGTTTTTGCCCAGGGAATGGCTTTCCATGCGGAGGTTCTTCTATGGGCCTAGGCGGTTTGTGTTCAGGAAATGACTTCCCCTTTGGTGGCTCATCATCATGAGGGGGTGGTTTTTGCCCAGGGAATGGCTTTCCTTGTGGAGGTTTTTCAATTGGTTGGGGTGGTTTGTGTTCGGGAAATGGCTTCTCTTGTGGAGGTTTGTGAATTGGCTCCGGTGGTTTGTGTTCAGGAAATGGATCATGATCCTCACCTGCACTCAAAGGATTGATAAGAAGTACCAATCCTAGAAAAAACACTAGCAAACTACTAGAAGCCATGTTTGGTTGATATCTAAGTTGGGATGATGCAAAACAAGAAACGTAGTAGCCCTTTTATACTAAACCATGAGTGCTCTACTACATCACTACTCATGTCACTCACTCACCCACTTGTCAAAGATTTCATACTTCCACACACACATCTTGAGTTGAAAAGTTTGAAATATTGAGCACCCTCATGTACAGTTACTTTATGCGTGGGACAAATTGTTCAATCCTAGTCCAATTTGATGACCTAAATGAGTCTATTGATAGGCCCACTTAACTAATTATGTTGCATGATCTTTATATAAAATTCTTCATGAAACGTATGTATACATTACTATAGTCTCTTTCTAGTATTAACTGTCACTGTGAGAGTGAGAAAATTTTAAGGGAGTAGATGCATGTAGTACTGATGATCAGGTTGAATGTTGAAGTTCTTTCTCCATTTCCCACGTAGGATAGTGACTTGATCCCGCCATGCTTTTAATAAAAGATTAGTTAAGTGGTCCCTATATAAATTAGGACATGTCATAGACTCATAGGCTCTGATTCTGTACTCTTTTTTTCAAGAAAAGGAATTTCTTAAGTAATTAACTCACTAAGTGAAAAAAAAAAAGAAAACTAAGAATGCTTTTGGTACATTAATATTTTTGTATTAAGATGCACGGAACAGAATCAAATGTAAATATATGATGATATATATTTAATATGTGATTCATAGATATTATAGTATTTACATATATGCATAACAATATATCATATTTGATATATCAATGCAATGATACAAGACATAAATATTTTTCTTTTTGATGGAGATATAAGACATATGATAATAGGCCCAATAATTAGGAGACCCAATTGGCAGAAGATGCCCTTGGCCCAGCACGTCATAGGCCCACAAGGTAGGGCGAGAACGCCCTTAACCTCACTAGGGCAAGGACGCCCATAACCATAGAGGGCATAGGCGCTCACGGAGCATAAGGACGCGAGGAATAAGGAAACATTCCCTGAACCAATCAGGAACCAATCAAAGATCAACCAATTAAGATCCGCTGTCAATCAAGACAGATCCCTCAGAGATCCTTCCCATGGACTCTGCCTTGGCTATCAAGGCGCCCTACGCAAATAAGAAAATAATGATTCACTTATCCTTAATCGGCAAAACAATATCTTCCTACATGAAATAGGAAAGATTATGATTCACCACCCATATCACTGAAGATATCTCTTCTTACAATCAAGGAAGTTTCCTTAAATGGACTCTCCTCAATGAGCCTATAAATACAAGATGATAACCCTAGAAAGGTAGGTTACTCACGCTACTCATGCTAGCTCATATTCTTATCTCAATACTAACTTAAGCTTCGGAGGTGAATCACAGGGGAGAACCCCATCCCAGTTCATCAACATACATATTTAACTATATATTTAGTATTTTCTTTAAGAATAGCGATAACTTTTTTTTTTCAAACTTCCCCATTATATATATTTGCACTTCTAAATTGAAATGAACTAGGTTTCTTAAATGTTTCTTTAATTACAATATATGTATTTTTTTTTTAAAAAAATCATCCATATATCTATGATAAAAATTAGTTTAAAATGGACAACATCTCTTTAAATTTTATTTACTGTATAAAAAAAATTGTCTAAATTTTGACGTGACAATTTTTTTTAAAAAGTTTATTATTTTCTGTAAATAATTCTTTTTATCAAAAAATTTAAAATTCTTTTATTACTTATTATAACAACTAACTTTAATTTTGTGACAATAAAAAACGTAATAATAATTACAAAATTGTAAAAAAAAAAATAATTTTTTCAATGAAAATTATAATAGAATAAGTCTTTTTGCACATAATCAAAAGGTTATGTGAAGTTTTTCCATAATAGTCAAAGTTCAAAGAAATTAAATGAATTTTAAACGAAAAGTTTTGCACATCTATTATTTTATGATATTTATTAATAATCAAATAATAGTTATATAATAAAAAGTGATTTTAAATGAAAAAGTGAAATTACTTCACTCAACTCTATGATAAAAGATCGCATAATTTTTATATTGTTTTATGTATTAGATTTTTTTTTCTTTGCTGTGACATGATATTATAGTTAGGGATGTTCATTGAGTGATTTAATTTGAACTGTTTTGAACATAAATTTTTAATTGAACTATGCAATTTGAAATAATTTTTAACTTGATAGTTAAAAATAATTTGTTTTACAAAACTGATAAGTAATTGTTTGGATGGTTCTATTTGAGTTGTTTAGAAACTCAGTTTATTTTATTAACTAAGGGTAAAATTAAAAAGAATAAAAATAGTAGTGTTTAGTAGGAGTGAGTTAAAATTAAATATTGAAGGAAAAAATGATAATAAGCATTAGAGATGATCTGATGGAATAAAATTGTAAAGAATAAAAATGACAATAAGTTAATAACTGATATGAGAGATTTTTTATGAGATATTGAGATATCTTAATAAAAATATAATAGATTAAATAATAATCAAAATAAAAATGATAATTTTTTATTAAATATAATATATATAATAAATTATTGTAAAAGGCTAAGTTACATATATACACAATATTTATAATTTTATTTGATTAATTGTATATGTTCAAATTGGTAATTGGATCAAATTAACCATATAATTTTTTATATGTTAATCCTAAATTAAACTGCTCATTAATCAATTGAATTGAATTGAATTTTTATTTGATTTAGTTTGATTTAAATGGATCTTAAACACCCCTAACTATATATAAAATTATATTAAATATCTACATATTATGGTATATCAGATGACAAAATTAGGATCACGTGGAATGATTTTAAACTTTAGCAAAATAAATTATGATGTGCTAGTTTATAAGTAATTTCTTTTTATTTATATAAATAATTTTATTGATTAAACGTCACATCATGACTAATTTATTCTTTTTTAACAATTCATTAATTTAAAATTCTTTTTAAAAGGTTATTTCACCAAAAAGTCCAAGAAAACACCTTGTGTTAGACTGTTAGTGCAAGATCATGTCAAGCATGTGGATATGCTTTAACACTCTACTTAATTATATTATTTAAGTATTACAACTTGGTGTATTATATATTAGCTATTGTTTAATTTATAAGAAAACATATATCCTGAAAATCTGCATATATAGATAGATTAATTAAGTGTTCAGATTGAAAATTAAGAAATGGATTTGCAGTCTACTTTTTCCTTAGATATTATCTATTATTGAAAATTATATTTAAAGTACTATCGGTTATTAAATATAAAAATTTCACTTAAAGGGATTTAACGTTAAGTTTAAACTTAACCTTTATCGGTGTAGTGCTTTGATAATTTATGTTCAAGTTTATTTGAAAGAGTAATGGACTATTGTATATGAGTGAGAATGAGGATGATATCATTTTACTAAAGTAATTAAAACAAATCAGTATAACATCAATATAACATTGTCTTATATTATATATCCTTTAACTTTTTCCTATTTCTCAAATTTGAGACTTTTATCATCCAACCTTTTTTTTAGTCTCAGAGGTTTCAAGTCTCACTTTTATTTTGTCTAGGCTTGTTTTTTTTTTAACCTTAAAAGCCACATATTTTTTTTGTTTGACCTTGAATCCTTGTTTAGATTGTAAGGCTATTAGGCTCTGATATCATGTTACGATTTGATGATTTAGGTCTAAATTTGTATAAAAAAATTAATATTGAGCTTGTGTATGAATAAAAATGAGGAAAATATATATCATTTGACAGTTTGACTAAAATATCTAAGATAATTTAATATAGCATCTTCTCATATTATATATTCTTTAACTTTCATTTATTTTTCTAATATGGAACTTTTATCTTCAACAATTGGTATTTGTAGTCTAATTTTCCGCTTTAACATAAGATGCAATAATACTTCTAATGTTTGGGAATAAAGAAGGGATAAGAAATGAAAGAGAACAAAGAGAATGAAAGGAATCATTAAAAGTTAATACCTATCTATATATTTTTTGTTATATTATATATATATATATATACTTTGTCTAAAATATAACTTTATATTCATAAATAAAAAAGTATGATTAATGATTAAAGGATTAATATTTTTATTATATTTCTTAATTTTCAAGATTTTAAATAAAGAAAAGAAATAATATGGTTATCTTTTCTTTTCTCTACACAATAGTCTCAATATTACATCATACCGTTAAGTACTCCATGAAAACTTCTACATATATAGAATTTATATATAGAAGGCAAGTAAAATTTTTCTTGTGCATGTCCATGTGCAAGTGACGTAGACATTCTGCTTTATTGAATGAGGCACGTTGAATTGGAGAGAAAGGGGAAATTAAAGAAAGACAAAAAAGAAAGAATAAAAAATAATTTAATATATGATTTTCTTTTTTAAGGTTTGTCTAACTAGTGTGGCAATGTTCTCAAGGGGCACTAGTTAAAAAAATAATAAATAACATTGAGAGTGGAAAAAAATAAAAATAATAGCCAGATTTATTAAAAAATATTATTTATCTTTTGAATTTTAGTTGGATATAACAAAAATATCCATTCTTATGCTATTTTTATTTCATTTTATACTTTTTTATTTATTTGATTTACTAATAATTTATTCTTTTTCATTAATATTAAAAAAAAATGTTTAAGCTCTTTTAAACAGTTAAAGTTAAACCTCATCGAAATTAATAAAAGTGTAACCATCAGAAACTTTTTTGTTAATTTCGTTGAGCTTTTTCTTCTCTTTTTTATTAACCATCAGAGTTTTTTTTTTTATAAATCGTCAGACTGAATTGATATGCCTTCTTGAGTTTTTTTTTTCCTGTTTTGTTAACAACGGTTAATGGTGTAATAATTA